>JANBQA010000165.1:0-23643 GCA_027576955.1 Dimargaris xerosporica
ATTGCCAGCAGACCTTTGTGAGTAGATTGAACTGTCTGGCTGCGCTGCCTTTCACATATTTAAAGGCAAGCCCAAGGCGCCTTCTCGAAACACCAACTTTGCAATAAATCCCCCTTTCCTTCTTGCCTTGTGCTCTGGTGGTCCCACTCGACCACTATTTGTGACAGGACACCGCCAGTAGCCCTTTGCGAATAGATTGAACTGTCCGGCTGCGCTGCCTCGCAGATATTTAAAGGCTCGAGCAAGGCTGTTGGCGAATAGGTTCACCACCACAAGGCGCCACCATGGACCAGTTACCTGACAAAGCAGCCAGAAAATAGGAACCACTGTCACCACAAAGGGCTGGGCGATGTCCATCAGCACACCAGTGGCAAGATTGATTGTTATCATGCCTCCCAAGCCGGGAACGCACCTGCTGATCCAAATGGCCTGCGCACAATGAACCTAGCCTATGGTCTGCAGTGTTCAAAGGCACCACGCCACTGGTCATTGCTGGCAGACCTTTGTGAGTAGATTGAACTGTCTGGCTGCGCTGCCTCTCACATATTTAAAGGCAAGCTCAAGGCGCTTACTTGAAAGGCCTAACTTTGCAATAAATCCTCTTTCCTTCTTGCCTTGTGCTCTGGTGGTCCTGCTCGGCCACTTTTTGTGATACCACCACTATTTATTACCAACACTAGCCACTAACAATAGAGACTGACGAACAAATGGTGCTGTGACCACATGGCACCACCATAGACCACTAGTCACAAACCCATAGATAGAATAACTCTGAATCTGAATCTGACCTGGCCTGGCATTTATTTAAACCCCAGGAACCCCATCCTTGATTCGGGGCCCTTGCTTGCTTGCTCAGACTTAGAATAAACCTTGTTTTAACTTGTTGCCTTGTTTACCCTGTTTCCCTGTTTGCTTAGCTCACCCTGCCTAGTATGCCTTGCCCTGCCACTGTGCTTTGTATCTTTTCTTGACTCGCCTACCTGTGCCTACACTCGACCACTATTTGTGATACGAATGGATTGAACTGTCTGGCTGCGCTGCCTCGCAGATATTTAAAGGCTCGAGCTAGGCACTCCCTTGAAGAGCTTAACTTTGCAATAAATCGACTTCTTTATTGCTTACTACTCTGTTGGTCCCACTCGACCACTATTTGTGACATTCCTTCTGCATCCTGCTCTGGTGGCCCCACTCGACCACTTTTTGTGACAATCGTACAGTCATTTTATAAAGCCAGTAAACTAATTCTTGAGCCAGGCGCGTACATCCCGAATCAAGTCATTTAGATGGGTGACTTGCTTGGTTGCAGAATTAGAAGTCATGACAACATCAGATGATGTTAAGGATGATGGTGACGGCATCAGCCCTGGGGAGTCTTCATTATCATCCACTGGGCTTGGGAAACTATGCCCTGGTAGATTAGCCAGTGTCTGTGCCTTTTTTAAAGGGTGGGTGAAGATGCCTGTGGGTTTGGATGCAGCTGGTGTCTGCGTTACGATATTGGTCATATGCGTTCGCCAAGACCGTGTGGTTGATGGGCGTGGCGTTAGGTAGTCATCGGGCTTTCTTTGCGCTTCATCCAGGCTAGTTCGAGGCCTCTTGAGCTCGCTGTTAGCCAAAACGTTAGGGGACTCCAGTGAGCAAGCTGCTTGCTTGTCAGCCTCTCGAGTTCGTTTAGCACCATGGCATGGAGCAGGTCCTGGGAATGGGGATGCAGAAAAACCCAAGAAGTGGTCAAACACGCGGAGTGGGCAGTGTGGCTCCATCTCGCGCCACCAACTGGCCACAAGCGCGTGGCTCTTTTGCTTCAACCGAGAACGTATGGGCATCACCAGACGCTTTGGCAAGACAGCAGCCTGGTCACCTATGCGGTATAAGGCTGCTTGAAAAACGAAGCTCGCAATTCGGGATACCAGGAAGTCAA
Organism: Dimargaris xerosporica; assembly: GCA_027576955.1. Lineage (NCBI taxonomy): Eukaryota > Fungi > Kickxellomycota > Dimargaritomycetes > Dimargaritales > Dimargaritaceae > Dimargaris > Dimargaris xerosporica. Next base: position 1,922 of record JANBQA010000165.1, read on the forward strand.
GGGGTGGTAATAATAGGGTCAAATCGCTCATGGGTAGGTGTGATGGCGCTGCACGAGCAGCAGCTGGCCACAGCAACCCGATGGCCTGGCGATAATAATTATCCAGTGCTCGCCAGATCGCACGGCGAAGTTGATCCATATCCTGCTCTGCCAAAGCCCGAGAACAGATCGTTTGATCGATTTGATGGTAAAAGTAGTCTACAATACGTGCCAGCCCGTCGGCATCGCACGTGGCAGAAGATTTCGCAAACGAAGCGTCTGCAGTCCATGACTGCAATTGGGTCAAGTCCAGAATATCGCCCAGGGCAGAGTGGGCCGGCATAGTAGGCGATGCTTCCAACACCAGCTGGTCGAGTTCGTCCACATATACAATCAATATGCTGGTTAACAATTGGAAGCCAGAGCGCATCCACGGCACCAGCAACGAAACAAACTGGGGCCACCACTGGTCCGAAAGCGGGGGCGTGGGAGGAATGATTAATAAGCATTGCTGACTGTCGACTCCGCCAGCCAAGTATCCTTGGGCACTCTGCGGGCTCCATTCGGCAAGGTCATCAAGCAGCTGGTTTTGGGCAGCACGCACCACGTCAGGAACTGGGATCAAACGTATGGTACTGGGAGCCAAATCTATCCATACCTCGGCCAACCAGCGTAGGGATGCCTTTAAGCGGGTCACCAACGTTCGTTGAGGGGACTCGGTGGAGCCATGGGCCATGACCATTACCAGATAATCATACACTTGATGTGTGGCCTGAAGTGATAATAACCCCAGACGGTCCGCTACCTGGGCTCGAAGCTTCGGTGGGTCCGCAATGTCGTGTTCCGTTGGCCAGTACACCACAACCAGTGGAACGTGACGGCGATGGGTAAAATGGGCTAGCGCCGTTTGCAGGCGGGTTCGTTCGGAGGCCCAGTAGCGGTCAATGGGTACCATGGGCATCGTAGCCGCGGGCAGTGGGTCGCGGTCGGTGGTGGAGTAGAGCAGGCCCGTCAGGGTGGTTTCATTATCAACCGTGATGGAAGACGCTGGCGTCAGGGTAGCGACCGACACTTGAGTCAGTCGCACCGGTTGCTCAGATGTCATCGCTTGCGCACGAAATATCGCGCTGGATTCGGGAAGCGCCGCGGAGCAGTTGGCAAAAAACGACAACGATTGGGTCGAGTCCGGATCGTGGGTGACGGGTGGTTGGTTGGAAGCGTGGTTCACAATGTCAGCGCTCTGATGCGTTTGAAATTGCCGAGCAAGCCACAAAGCTGGGACATCGCTGGAATCAAACGGTGGCGCCAACCATAGCTGGCAGGGGATTGCTAGGGTCGATGTATCCCATAATGAAGCGTCGGACGACGCGCTGCTCGCTGTGTGGGCATTGGATTGCAGAGCCTGGACCCACATATGTTTGAGCCAGGTGCCCAGTTGAGCTGATTCCCAGAGTGTTCGCTGGGCAGCTCCGCGCTGCAAAGTCGTTTGGAGTAGCTGGGCATACTGGGCGCCCGAGGCCAGGCCGCCTGCGTAGCTAGGGCGTCGGAACAAAGTGCCACCCAGCAGGCGCTGATGGTGGCAAGCTCTACCGTCGGCCACGGCAGCCGAACGCGTCAGGTGAGGAGCGCTCTGCACCGACGCCAGCTGGTGTTGGGTGTATTCTAAGTATTCTCGATGAGCAATGCGGTCTGATTCACGTTGAGCACGTCGGGTGCGCCAAATGACAAATGCTCGATGGCACAACCGGTACTGGGAACGTGCTTGAGCCAGATGGTGGATGCATGTCAAGTAGGCACATATGTCAATTTGGCCCTGAAGAAAACCAGAGGCCAACGCATGGCACCACATGGCCTGGGCTTGGCGGTGGGATGCCTGTTCATCCTTGTACACTGCAGTGACCAGGGCCTCCAGCTCGTACTGCGCCAGGCGCTGATAGATATCGCTGGCCAAGGCATCAACCTCCTTCTCATTTAACAACAGTGCCGGTTTGGTCGGAGGAAGGTTAGGCGGGGGTTTCATCGGAACGGCACAGGACGGCCCAGCTGGGATTGGTGCTCCTGGAGCCAACTGACGCGCCAATGAAGAGCTTGGGTCAACCAACGGCTTTGGGGGCGATGGTGGGTGAGTGGCGGGGCTGGTTTGCGGTATTGCAGTTGTAACAGGACCTGATGGCGCCCCGCTCAATGACGGCCCGGTGTGCTCAATGGGCCGAAACGGGGGCACGCTGACTTTAGGGCTTGACAACATGGCGGTTGCAATCGATGGGGCGAAGCTGCTTGCCAATGACAAATGCTCGCAAGCTGGAGGTTTCGCAAGCACGTCAGTGGATTGATTCAAATGGACACCGGGCACAGAAGACCCATTCGTCGAAGCCTTAGCCGGGGGTTGAATTGCTCCCACTGTTGCCACTGGAGGATGTGCGCCAGATAGTAAAGAAAAACTGCCCTGAGCAGATGACACCGTTGACACCAAACGACTTGGTTTGTCCGTTGCCATGGCGTGGGATAGCATATAACCATCGCTGGGCTTGCCCCGGGGTGGGTGAGTGGGCAACCGAGATTCGCTGGCTCGTGTCATCAGTGCAGCGGGCGCATCAATCGGACGACCAAATGCTGATTGCGCGCCATGGATCAGTTTCGCTAAGGACAATCCTTGGCGCTTGCTCTCGACCAAACGGAGCGACTTGGTCACAGCTGGAAACATATCGGGGTCTCGAAATATGCGCTTGTTGAATCGGTCTTTTCGTCCTAGTTCCACAAAGTCGGGGCCGGCTTGCACCTCGTATTGAGCGCAGTACTCGACTGCTTCGGCTACCGTATCAAACCCCAAGTAGTCGACCAGCAGGGACGTCGGGAACCGAGCTGTAGTCGTGACCTGTTGGGAGTAGTTGAGAGCACTCAGCGCATTGCGGCGTATGATGGGGAGCTGCAACTCGAGCATGCAGCCTAACAGGTAAGGGGTACGGCGAGATGCCAGCAGTTTAAACAAGGAGCGAAACAAGAACGGGGACCCTTGGCGATTGCCGGGAAAGGGCCGCATCGGTGGGTTGCGATCAAATTGAGCGTACGAGTGAAACGTCAGGGCCAGTTGGACTGCTGGCGACAAAAAGACGCGTCGGTCAAGATCCTGGGCGAGGCGCACCATGTTGTTGTCAAATAGGTTCATGATGATATGGTAGGCGCGGAATTCGGGCTCATTTGGGCAGTCAATGCCAGCTTGGGCTAGGTCATCGTAAAACTCTTGCAAGCTTTGCAGTACTAGGAGCGGCCAATGGTCGGTACCATTTCGGAATGCCAGCACGGGTTACAATCAGCCAACAACACCCGCAGTAAGGGCCACCCGGATTTAAAAAAATTGAAAAGATAGCCACGTACGAGATTAAAGACATCAGTGGCATCCGCGAGTGTCAATTAAGATCAACGACAAGGGTAGTATTTGGCGGGCTGGGAAATGAATTAGCCAAATACCAATCATTTACGTATCGCCATGGGTGGCAAAAGCACCTAACCAGCAACCGAGTGGCCGCGTTGATGCCTTGTTTCCGCACAGTAGCAGGTTACGAGCACGCCTAAAAATACAACACTTACCTTTACCGAGCTGCTCCTTTTCTTGCTGCATGGTGAACCACTCGTAGTGACAGAGATGGTGGCAGCAGAGAATGTGGTAGCGGGCGATTTGCTCGTGGGCCTCCACGGCCTCCAAGCTGCGGTTGTTTTGCAGGGTAAAGTCGGTCCGAATGGAGCGGGTGCGATCGCGTACAAAGCCGTGGGAGTCGGCCAGGGCTTGGTCTGACGTGACAATCTCATCAATGAGGTAGTCCAGCGTGCGAAGCAGTACGTCGGGCGGACGCACATCCGAAGGCAGTGGTTGCTCGTTGCCGGCAGACGACCGGTGAAAGGCCTTGACCGCGCGCTGTGGATCGACTTGGCGGGTACCAGGGATCATTTCGTACTTGTCAATGTTGTTTTGGTGCTGGCGTTCGACGCGCTCGTACAGTGGGCACATATCCTGGCACGTTCCAACAAGGTTTGAAGCTTCTCGGAGCACCAGTTTGTCGTTGGCGCCGGGAATCAGTCCAGCACGAACGCAAAACTCGCGCTCTTGGGTGCGGCGAATCTGAAGGGCGGCGTACTGGTCTTGGGTGGCCGACTGCTGGAATCGCTGTTCGCGCTCCAGCTTGGAAGCGGCCGACTCCATCGCGCCAGCCTGCATCGCCGACGCGGGTAGTGGCATATTTGCCAACAACACCAGTTAGCCCCCGTTCGGAAGGCAGCCTGCTCACCAATACAGGGCAACCAACAAAATAAAGAACAAGTAGGAGAACAGGTCTAGGCAATGGTGTAGAAACCGGCAAGCGAAACGGTTGTGGAGCGAAGGCAGCAATGCCAAGCCATCAGGTGCTATTAAAGTCAGCTCGAGGCCCTGAGACGACAAAGACTGGCCCAGAGTGGAATGTCGCCATACTAGGCAGTCCAATCAGAGCTGTGGCAGCGACAAAGGCACCAGCTAACAAGAGCCTCGTGGCTGGTCGACGTCTTTGGCCTGTGTGGCTCTCGTTGTGAAGCAGCACACCGACTTCGCCTAGCCATGCGAGATAGCATCTTAGCTCAGCTCAATTCCATTAATCGATCACGTGTGAGCCTAGTGTCGTTGGACCGATGCTTATTTTTTTTTTGAAAATTAGGCAGAGCGCTTATTCTTGCACTTTTTCAACGCTAAAGTTACCACCAAGCATTCGAGAAAGCAGCATGGTAAAGGCTTTTAGATCTCCTCATGCCACTGTAACAAAAAAAGGAGGAGCGCTGCCAATGTTCTTTCCTGATTTCTTTACTTTGAATACTGTCTGCTGTGAGCCACAGGTGCTTTTCTGTAATTTTTCCTAGGCTGTTGCCAACTCCGTCAGTTGGCATTGACTAGCTGCCCTTTGACGCATACCCATCGCTTTTCCTGCATTGCCACTTACAACTCACACTAGGACCCTGTGCCGAAGACTGCATCGCACCATCGGCCACCATGGTGTTGCAGGTTTCCAACGCCAACAATGTCAAGGTGTACACGGTGTGCGGGTCCGCCATGGGGCGCAAGATCCCCGAATGGATGGTTCAGCAGAAGAAGAAGGAGCTGAAGAAGGACCGCAAATGGCAGACCCGCGTCGAGCTTATCCAGGACTTTGATTTCCCCACGGCATCGAACCGTATTCGGGTGACCAACGACGGCCAGTACGTGATGGCCACGGGCGTCTACAAGCCACGGCTGCGCGTGTTTGAGTACTCGGACATGTCGATGAAGTTTGAGCGGTACACGGACGCGGAGAATGTCAATTTTGCCATGCTATCGGACGACTGGACCAAGAGCGTGCACCTACAAGCGGACCGCAGCCTGCAATTCCATACCCAAGACGGCGTCTACTACAGCGTACGGGTGCCAACGTTTGGTCGCGATTTGGCGTACCACCACCCTAGCTGCGACGTACTGGTGACGGCAGCCAAAGCCGAGGTGTACCGGCTCAACCTGGACCAAGGGCGGTTTATGAAACCGCTGGTGACCTCCAGTACCGCGGGTGTCAACGTTGTCGACATCAACCCTGCTCACCAACTCTTTGGCTTTGGCACGGAGGACGGGTTCGTTGAGTTTTGGGATCCTCGCGTCAAGTCCCACATTGGCACCCTCATTCCTAGCTCATCATCTGCATCGGTGGAGCTGCCAGCGTCTTATGAAATCTCGGCGCTCAAGTTCCATACCGATGGCCTGTCCGTGGCCGTCGGCACGTCAACGGGGCAGGTCATGCTGTATGATTTGCGCCACGCACGACCATATCTGACCAAGGACCACAACTACGAACTACCTATCAAGAGCCTCAACTGGCACACTGCATCGGTTGACACCGTGTCCCACCGCCACAAGATTATCAGCGCGGACCCAAAGGCCATTCGTATCTGGGATAAGGATACAGGCAAGCCATTCACCACCATCCAGCCAAAGAACCGAGACATCAACGACGTGTGCCACATGGACGGCACAGGAATGCTGTTTGTGGCCAACGAAGGCCCGGAAATGCTTGGATACTACATTCCGGCATTGGGTCCCGCGCCCAGCTGGTGCGCGTTCCTGGACAACCTTACCGAAGAGATGGAAGAAACGCCGCAAGAAAGCGTCTACGAGGATTACAAGTTCACCACCCGCGAAGAGCTGGCCATTCTTAGCCTGGACCACCTCATTGGGACAAACCTGTTGCGGGCATACATGCATGGCTACTTTATCAAGAAGGAACTGTACGAAAAGGCACGCGCCATTGCCAATCCGCTGGCGTTTGAGGAGTACAAGCAGCGTCGGGTGCAGGAGCGACTTGACAAGCAGCGCCGGTCACGCATCAGGGCCAACCCGTCATGATTGTTGCGGGTGCTGGGGGCAGAGTGCACTAGATGATCTTCTTTACCGTGGGCTTCCCTTTATTCCGTCGGCATGGGCTATAAATATCAACTCTTCCACGTTAACACCTGAAACTAAAAGCATTCGTTACCATCCATGGTACCCCAGCCGCACGAGTGTGGTTTTGAGAGGGTAAATGACGCCTTGGTAGTCTCACCCCATGGCTGTTGCTCGGTATCTTGACCTACCTAAAAGGCTGCGCCTGCCATCACTGCCATCAGCGACTAGAAACTTGGTGCCGCAACAGGGAACTGCCAGGTGTCGTGTGGGCGGTGATAGTGGTTTATTTTTTTCGTCTGGTTCTCTTTGGCACTATTTCCACAGCTACATAACGGATCGCATTGATAGGCACAGCTCAACAAGTTGACCGGAATATTGCGCTACAGATATGAGTCACCGCGTGTACCGAGTGTGGGGAGACGTAATTTTTTCCTTTGGTGCGTGTGCGTGCCTTCCTTGCACATTGCACAATCTGTAAGTGAGTCTGCCCATGCATCCATTGTTCTGATTGCGTGCACAGCCGTTTACTCGCTGGCACCAATTCCGAGCGACGCCCATGCCAGAGCTATCGATTTACGCACCGACCGTGCAAGAGTATGTTGTGGGATCACGCGGGTTCCCGCTGGTCACTGACAAGGTCATTGGAGAATCGTACGCCCAAGCGCAGGTCGCCATTGAGCTACCAGTGACCCATCCACCAGTAGACAATGCATCCGATTCGACCCTGGGCGCGCCCCGAGTGACCCTTGGCCGTTGGTGCCCAACGCGAGACCTCTTGGCTCTGGTGGTGCGTAACACGCTAGGCAACGACGAGGTGCAGCTGTGGCGACTCAATGGTGCCCAGATTTGGACTGCCAATATCCACTACACCTTTCAAAAACCCAATGCTACCAGTTCAGGTATTGGCAATAGTGATACCCATGGTCGTCACCAAGTCACCGCGCTCTGCTGGCGCCCCGATGGCCACGGTCTGGTATTAGCCACTTCGAGCGGCCATATGTGTGTCATCGATGCGGAAACGGGTGCTTGTGCCGAGCCCCTGGACATGGCCAGTTTTCCACGCGCGGATACGCAAGCGCCAGCAGCCGGTGTCCCTGGCCTCGGGCAACCTGGTGTCGTGGTCACGCTAGAATGGTACCAGCCAACCTCGCTAACTGGTCGTATGGAGTCTGCAGACGGTTGGAGCTTATTACAGCACATGCCTCGTCCTCACATTCCCTCGGGACTCAAACGCACGCCAGCTTTCCCTAGCCTCAGTGAGCCGTCGCCCTTTGCCAACCCGTTCAGGGCGTCAACTGGAACACCAGCAGCTGTCAGCGTAGTGGTCGCGATCACCAACTGCTTGACCGTTTATCTCTGCGCTTATGGCCAGTTTCCGTTGGCCCAGCTAAGCATCCTTTCGGGTGGAACCATACCAACGACTCTGGGTGCTTCCCCAACAGTCTCTTGCCCACCAGATCTTTCGCATTTGGTAGTTGGTACCACCAATTTGCCACCAAGGGAAAGGGGTTCGATGGAATCCATCACACTCATGGTTGTGGATTTGGGTTGGCTCTCCCAGTGCCCTAACCACATTCAGTTCCTTGCTTCGCAGGCAGCTGTGCATCAGCTAGGGCGATTCATGCGCGACTTGGCCGATGCCACTCACCACGTGTACACGGCCCACCTTCAATCTGTCCATGCAATCTGGTCCGAATATCTCGATTCAGCACTCGCCAGTCACGCCTCAACTTTGACACCCCGTGCTGAACTGGTAACTTTGCTAGCAACTGGACGCCCTTCCCCCGCTATGCTGCAGGTGTTGGAATCTACCCTCAAGGCCACAGGGCTGCGTAAATGGGCCAAGGCGGTCGAGAATGGTATCACAGAAATACGCAGCCATTTGCTTCAGAGTCTGAAACCATGTTGCGATATCCTGCTGGTCATGCTGACCGAGATGCGAGGACAAAGCCAATCATTTTTGACCCCAAATGGGTTGACCCTGAGTCAGCTCTTGATTGTCGAATGCATGGTCGTGGTTGGGTGGTTAGCTAGCCAAACGGAGGAGATGCTGGGGTTTCTGGATGCCGAATGGGAGCGGTTCCAGGCGTTCTATACGTGGCTCGTCGGGGTCAACGACTACCTTACTAGCCCGGTACCAGACGACGATGCTGGAGATATGGCAGCCCGACCCCGTTTGCCACAAGTTGATACCAGCTTGATTATAGATTATATCGAGAATACGTTGTTTGACCCCAGCTATGACACCCGCTTTTCCCAGTGGTTCCAACCCGTCCCTGACGCTGCCACTGACACATTGACTTTTTTCTCACAGCTGATCCAGGCCTCAAGCAAGCTCGACCTGGCCAGCACTTCCGCCACAGCTACCGAGCAGAGCCCCGCCAATACTGTGATGCTTCCCTTTGTGTTTACGGCCCCTCGGCTACCGTATGTCCACCTTAGCTCACTTGCCCAGCGCACTAGGCAGGTCCTTACAGTGGATCCCACGGCCATCCCAAGCATATCCAGCGCCGTGGATTACCTACTAGACAGCCTTAACCGTTTGCTGGGCGAACCGGCCAAAGCCATTGCCCAGGCCGTGTGCGTAACGCAGTGTGTGACCATACCCATCAAGCCCCACTCATCAGCCTCGGCCGCCAACAGTGACAACAGTGTAAAGCCGCCATGCCTGATCGCACATAATTGCACGCTGGACACTGATGGTGCTCTGCACCAGTTCCTGTACTTTTCACCACTGCACCAACACCCCATGACCTCTGGGTGCCTGGTTGAATTGGCGTTACCGCATGCAGCCAAAGGCAGCGTCCTTACCCACAGTTCACCAAGCATAAGGTATTACCCAGTGGCGGCCGCCACACGCGCTCACCTCGATTCTCGCCCCAGCGAACAGTGGTGCTGGGAGATTAGCCAGTATGCACCGTATCAACCGACCAGCGGCGTCTTGTTGGGCCGTGGTTGGCCGCAGCTGCCCACTGGCCAGTGCCCCAGCAAACCTGTTGGTGCCTTACTGCAAGTGGATTGGGACTCCATACTGTTATACCCACAGGTGGCGGAGTTAACGCCCGCCAACCTCAAGAGTGATTCTGCCACAGCTGCCGCCGTTCACCAACCGAATTGGTTCAAGTGCGATGCATTGGACTTGGTGCCAAAGAGTAGCTCCCCCATTGACTATGGTGACCAGTTGCCAGTGGTGCGTATCCGTCAGCTCAAACGCGCCATGGTGGGCTGGCTGGTAGTTAATGCTGCTCGGTCAGTGGTGGGCATTATTTCTCGCAATGGCCGGCGAGTGCAAATTCTGGAAATTGATGACATCGAGTCCACGTCAGAGGAAGATGAGAGTGATAATTGAGCGATGGCTTGTGTGACATGGGTACCAGCAAATCACTGGCCTACTATTTTATTACTCAAGGAAGCGACCACCATGCTCTGTCCACATAGATGCTGTCTGAAATAAAGCTAGAAAAATTCCGTCAACCCCACGAGCCCCTAAACGAAGATTATCTATGGGGACTCCCACTAAATTGTTCAGATAATGTTCTATTCGCTGCAACCACCAAACCCATTGGAATCGCAAGCTGCGGCTATTTAAAATTAAACTTAACTTCAATACTACAGAACACCTTTGGTGCTTGGCACATCGTCGCTTCCGGTGCGCTCCACCGCTTCGCGCACAGCAACGGCGAGGGCTTTGAAAGCGGACTCGGCACTGCATTCGCCCATGCATGGCCCAATAACTAGGCTATGTCAAAGTTGGCACCATTAGTGGCCTTGGCTCTTGGGGAGTAGCCGGCAGCCAAAGTTGTCATCGGCACCCTTTGTACCAATGCACATCCCTGGAACCACTGCATATCTCAGTAGACTCTCTCCAAAATCAGTTCGTCAGTGGTAATAAATAACATTGGCGAGTGCAAAGCCATCGGTACTTACCGGTGATGGTCGTTGAAGCCCTTCAAACAGTCCACGTGAATCGTGATTCCAGCAGCGGTTGCAAAGCTCTCGAGCACATGCGGGATCATCTCGCAGGACAATTGGCCGATACGCTCACGCTTCAGCCCAAGATCAATGGTAGCGTACCCGCGGCCAGAGATATCCACCACTGCGCGCGATAAGGCCTCATCCAGAGGAGCAAACCCAGTGCCAAACCGACGGATGCCACGCACAGGTCCCAACGCCTGCTTAAAGGCCATGCCTAACGCAATCGCCGTGTCTTCTGCGGTGTGGTGATCATCGATATGCAGGTCACCTTGGCATGTCAAGACCAACGACCACCGGGCATGCTTGGCGAGCGCATGATACATGTGGTCCAGAAACCCAATACCTGTCTCGACTTGGATAGTCTGCGTCGGCGCACTGGCCTCGTCGTTGCGAGAATGCAGGTCGCCAATCGTCAGCTGGACCTGAATGTCCGTCTCATTGGTCTTGCGCTTGATTTCCGCGGTGCGGGCGGCTGGTGCCATGGTTGGAGAGACTAAAGGTTTGAGGGATGACAAGCAGTAGAATAGCAGTCAAACATTGGTCTAGGCGTTAGGGTTAAGCTACCAAGTTTAGCGAACCGTGTGTACCTTGGGCATTGAAGAGCGAGACACGACTAAACGGCTACTTTTTTTGTGGAATTCGAAAGCACGCCCCATGGGTCACGCTCACTGGAAGCCGGTGTCTGGTGGTCGAGGCCACCAAGCAGGCACCACTGTGAGTCCACAAGAGGCCGTGGTGAGTCAGCGGTGGTTCGACCAGTCACCTGATATCCCCCGCACCATCAATGGGTGCCAGAGTGGCCCTAAAGAGGTGCGCAACAATGCTTGGTGAGCAAGTGCTGGTGAATGGCGTTCGAGGTAGAGCCCAAGGATATTTAAAAAAAAAGGAAATTAGTGGCCGTGAAGGCGTGACCAACCCACTTTATTGACCATTAGCGCTTATATATTAATGAACAAAAAACTTGTATTCATTGACGCAGGCATTGACTGCGTTTTCAATTGGACACAGAGACCATGGCCCACCGACCCATGCGGTTTCCGGCTGGGCTGGGCCTGGTGCGCGGGTTAACCACTTCGCCGTGGACCAGCGGGGCTCGTCTCGTCATCCCACGAAGTGAGCGCCTGGGCCTTCGTCCTGACGACGCCACGGCTATCCGCAACTGGGCGGCCAACCTAACCCTGGAGCAGCTACCGGTGAAGCGCTTTGAGGTGACGTTTCAGCGAAGCCGTGGCCCAGGCGGCCAAAACGTCAACAAAGGTATGCGCGTACCTTGGCGCTGGTTTCAGTGCAATCTTACACGATGTAGTATCGGGCTGAGGCTTGGCGATTGCTGCATTGAAACCCTGGGACTCTAATTTTTAAATACTTTGTTCTACTTGGCTTCGCACAGGGGATTAGTCAACACCAAGGTCGATATGCGCCTCCAGCTGGACAAGGCCACTTGGATCCCGCAGTTTGTACGGGACACGCTTCGGCATAAGGTACGGTCAGCGCCTTTACCCGCGGGTGCTAGTTGATATGACCACGCATTGTATTGAATGGAGTGATGCACCAGCTGATCGGGGCCTCGCGGCCTGGGTCGCTGGGCTCTGTCTGAGTGAAATTTCCCATTGATTTGTGAATTTACTCTTTGCTCTATGCCCCTGGGCGCTTATCTGTGAATTGGTTTTCCACCAAACTTTGGCCGCCACTCTTTACACTTGACCCTCCCAACCCTGTAGGAATCGGGCCGTATCAACAAATCGGGGGAGTTGGTGGTTACATCGGACCGCACCCGGTCCCAAGCGCAAAACATTCAGGACTGCCTTCAGAAAATCCATACCATGCTGGTGCAGGCGGCGTATATTCCTCCCGAGCCCGAGCAGGGCAAGTTGGACAAAATTGCCCAGCGGCACACAGCGGCCAATGAAAAGCGCAAATTCGGCAAGTCAAAGCGAGCACTGGTAAAGCAGGGTCGGCGGCTTGGCCGAGACGACTGATATAATAATAACAGCATTTTAACATGAATGTCAGCCCGGGTTGGGCACACGCGTACTAGCATGCTCAACTGTAAATAATAAACGACCGCGGCCAACGCGTAAATCTCAGCAACTAGTTGCACTCGTGTGGGCGGCTGGGTCAGCTGCAAGCACGTGACTCGTCTCAGCAATGAGCCCACTCGATCCCGCTTGTCTTTTTCTCCCCCAATCGAGCCGACACACCCGTGTTGCGTCCAGCCAGGCCGTGTCGCATGGTTTCGACGAGTGTGAATCGGCTGGCCGTGGTAGCAACCGGCGATTGATTCAACAACACTTTTTTGGCGTCTTTCGTGAGTCGTCAGTGAACCTTTTGTTTTGGACTTTTTTACTTTGCTGCCTGGCTCTTCCACGGTGCCAAACCTATTAGCGATTGCCATGTCCCGCCCGTTTGTACAAGATGTCGGCAGCGCCGAACGCTACCCTGCGTTCCGGTACCAACGCTACTTACCAAAAAAGGGTCCATCGGGCGCTGCCCTGTTCTTGGGCCTGACGGGCCTAGTGAGCTTTGGGCTCTACCATCACATCAAGTCCCGCCATGAGATGAGGTAGGTTGCTAGCCCTGGTTTAGTAGCAGGGCCTTGTGAAGCCACCACGATGGGGGCTGCACACCAAGGGCCCATGGGTGACCTCTGGCACCGTTGTCGTTGTATGCACAGCGCCTTGTTGGCTAAATCCTAGGTTTGGTCCTGGTGTGCTCTGTATACTGTTGCTGACAACGAATGGATTAGGGAGCTTCGCCGTGAAGAGATTTGGACCCGCATCCATTTGATCCCGCTACTGCAGGCGGAGCAGGACCGTGATACATACCGCCGCGAGCTGTCTATGAAGGCCAAGGAGGCGGAAATCATGAAGGACGTCTCGGATTGGGAGGTCGGTCAATCTGTCTACAATACTGACCGCTACGTGCGCACAATAATCCCGCTGTACACCCCAGAGAAGAGATAAACCACCGCCGAGCAACCGTTACAATGGCCATATTTAGTCGCCACATTGTGTGAGCACCGTCTTAACTGCACCTTATTGGAATATTCCTTATGTGCGTAATCACCACTGGCATTTGATACCAGCGCATGAATAAGTCAGGCTGTATGAGGGGCTACCCTTGCACTGCACTCGCATTACTCTGCGCGGATAAGGCCTGCCGTGTGCTTTTGATTTTTTTGAATATTTTATATAAACTCCACTATGCCTGCACCATGCTTCCTTGGCCATTGGGGTCCCACTGGTAAAGCCGCCGCAGCATAAAAATACAACAGGAAAGTTCAACATCATCACACCAATGAGTCCATGGATACAACGGAAAGAGCGTACCTGGTGTAGTCCCATGTTTTTTTTTTGCAATTCACGACGATCAGCATGGGCATGCATTGCTCTGCCAAAAGTGACAAAAAAGGTTCGTGTTGGCAGCTCGTCACTTCGTCGACCAGTTTTCCTTTCTCAAATTCTGTGCACCATTTGACTTCGAGTCACCGTAGAACCTATTCGCCTTTGCCCCTGTGCCGGTTGGCCATTTGCCATTACGCTGTGCACCCGCCACTGTTTCCCGAGCTTAAGCCATGGCTCCGAAAAACATTTGGATCGCTGCCGGGGACGGATTGTTAGACCGAGTTCGGGTACGTACCAGTGTTGCGCAACGCTCGGCCACTCGGGCATTCGCCTGAACGTTTGGGTGTGAGTAGCCCAGCAAAGACTGCAAGCACTCACTTTGGCATACTCTGCTGGGAGAGGGGTAACCGATACTGTGGGGTCGTCTGGTGGGAACATGGTTTAGGAGCTGGTGGAAATTGACCAAGTCTCGGTTGATGCAAAAGACGAGAACGGATATACACCTTTGTAAGTAGCCCAAACTCTCTTTTAGGGGCATTCACCGTGACCGCTTTTGCGTCTTGTGTGGGCTCCAGGACGCCACATAAGTTTAGCTGCAACTAAACAAGGACAGTTGCTCGCACGCCAGCGCTCACCTTGTATGTGATAAGGGCGGTATGGATCTATTTGCCATACTTAGGCACGCGGCCGCCTCTTATGGCCAACCTGCCATCGTCGAGTATTTGGTCGGTGCGGGGGCTGAAACTGATATTACCGATAACGACGGCGATACGCCCCTCCACGCGTGTGAGTCGGTCGAATGCGCCCAAATTTTGATTGCCCACGGTGCCAATATGACCGCCCAAAACCATGACGGAGCCAAGGTAACAAATGAATGATCCTCAGCACTCGCATCCCACAGATATTAAGCGCCCTATCAATAGCCATGGCTTGGTTGGTCAGTTCTACTTGGTTGAACGCCCCCTTGTTTTTTTCTCACTAGGACACCATTGCTGTCTACTGTTGGGGCATTTAAACACATAGCCTTTTGAAACAGCCCAAGACAACGACGCTTTGGACGTTGCCAATCTTATCCGCCACAAATTGGGCATGGCACCTGTGGAACTAAGGTCCGAGGACAAGGATGTACAGCCATGGGTTGAGGACGATGAGGACGCGACTGCTAGTGATGCCACATCACCGCCTCAACAAGGGTCAGCGCTTGCCAATGCTCTGAATGGTGACCACCCACCTAGTGACAACGAATTACGCGAACTTGCTACCCAAATGGTACTGGATGAACTGATGAAGCAGGCCAACGGCAAGCCCTAATGATTTTTTAGATAATTGATGTGTGCGTTTGCGTATAAATAGTCTGTAGTATTGGCGCAATGCTTATTCGTATGACTGAATAATGTGACTGATCCAATATCAGCAGGACTAAAGTGTTGTACTGCCGTTTGCCCCCCCCCCACTTTTTGTGTTAAATTTGGTGTTGGGGTGCGTTTATTATACACTACCTATGACAACACTGGCCATCTGGTGGTACTGATCACCAACCAACCCCCCTCACTCGCTTTTTTCCCTCAACCTCCTACTGGCAGCGTTTGTGAAAACGTTTCCTCAACACAATGTCCTTTAAAATGGTCAAATACAGCACTCTCCCTACTTTAGCCACTGTCACTATTCCACTACGATACAGACGAGCAAAGGTTATGAATCGTGATCGGCCTCCTTCCACTTTTTGGTTAATCTCACCCCTGTGCCCAACACATCGCAAGGTGTTGGGATCTTTACGCAACAGCAGCTGCCTGTGGCGGGTTTGCGATCGCGCCAGTCGGGACAATGGGCTTCGGGACGGCAACCTCGGCCAAATGTGGGGGCTTTAGATTGCAGTAACTCTTAATGGTGATGCTCTTTAGGTACACCTCGTGTGGTCCATTATCCCAATCCGTTTCGCCAGCCCAGTCGGCATTATTTAGACCGCCGTTCCAAATGTTGAAGCGCAGCGACCACGCGTCCTCTGGATATTGTCCGACGTCTTTCTTCAATAGCTGTCTTTTCATTTTGCCGTCCACCTGCCATTCCACTTTTTCGGGTGTATAGTCGATGGCGTATTTGTGGAACTCTGTGGCAAGATGGTTCCCACTCACGGAGTGAAACCCTGCCTTGGTTTCGCTATTGACCCGTTTGCCGTGGACAAAGTACATGGACTGGATTTTGGTGGGCTCCTCGAGGTTGGTGTGCTCAAAATCAAGTTCCGTGTGATTTGGCCACCCTCGCTAACATGACCAAACCAGCATAAACATACCCCAGCAGTTACCATTGGTTGTGTCAATACACGTTGCCACAATGAATATCTCAGTACTAGGAAGGGGGGTTAGCGTCTGCGAGTCATTGAGTCACTCCCATTGCACGAAGAGCGCCTATAAATGCCAATTAGTATGGCCCAACTTTCACCCCCTTACCCCGCAAACCTCCTTACTTACCATAAACGCCGTGGCGGTGCCCATCTTATCGGATGGTTTGAATTCGGCCTCGGTGCGCGCATAGTACAGGTTTTCGTACTTGTATTGCAGTGTGGGGGCAGGGCATTCATCCGTCATGGTAAACCTGAGCATCCCATCGACAAAGGCGATGTTAGTCTGTTCGCATGTCAGGTTGAAGTACTGGCGAAAGTCTTGGTTGTCAAAGGTCCACGTTTGGTCCAGACAGGCAACGTCGGGCTGTGATGGAACCACACCAGCGTTAGCTATCAAGAGCAAGTGTGCTATGACCACGGCCACCGCCAAGACGGCTGCGGACAGCGTGCGCCTGGGCGACGCCAGACGGCAGGGAGTACGGTAGCCCATGGCGGCTTTCAGACCTTGCACTGTTAGGAGCAGGGGTGCTTTGGAGAATGGTCCTGCGGAAGTACACTACAGCAGCTGCGCAAAAAGTGAATTAAAGTATAGTCGTGTGGTAGTAGCAGCTATTTGTTAGCAATAAGTAAGGACATACGTGGTGGCTTCAGCTGGTTTAAATAACAGCACGACGGAAACGGATGGCTTGCTGGATGAGGGGGAAATGGCAAACTTGATGTGTTTATAATATATTTTTTTCTTCCCTGCGCATGGACAAGCTCCAATTTGGGCGACTTGACGGGGTGTCCGCTCCGCACTGTGGTAGCAGTTGTTACGAGGCGAGGACGGGGGCCGTTTGGTTACGCAGTGAATGCCCGCCTGCTCTCTGCCACTGATTAGGCACCGAATCTTTCGTGAATGCCAAGTGCCAGGAAGGAGGAGTAAACCGCGACGAGCGCCCATCGTCAAAGATCGCTTGTCGACCGGTGTTGTTTTTTGGGGCTGCCAGGCAAAAAGAGCTGCGCATTAAGCGATGCGTACATTGGCGCCAGAAGACCCAGGTCGCAGGCTGCGCGCCTCCTTGATTGCCATGATCCAGGATTGGCTGCTCAGGTGGCCTCGGTTCCTCCGTTGGCGGGCGCTTTTGTCGAGGAGCACGGTGCCCGCTCTGTCCCCGATCGTTTAATTATGGACCGGTGACTGCTATTTGGGGTGCTTTTATTTGTGTGGCGATGATAGGCCGAACGCCCCCTCATCTCTGGTCTCTATTTTGTTTCGGTTTTTATTGGGGGCAGCTTTCGACGGCATGTTTGTAAGCTTTAAATGCCTTGCGTACACAGGGCGTACCTACGCTGTGCTATTCAGTGGCTTTTTGAAAGAGAGAAAAAAAAGACCTGGATAGACTCGACCAGGCCTTGGTGGGTAGCGGGCAGTCCAACCGTAAGCCGGCGCCCCGCCACCACCACTGCACTTTAAATAGTTGAAAAGTGACTGCGTGATCAAGGCATCGAGCGCACATATACACAGCTTGCGGGCTGTGTTGTCTGCCCGCTTTCGGTCAGCCCAGTTGTACCTGCTTTCTGGGTCACGCCTGTCACAACCTCTCCAGTCACCTGCATTCACGTTGGATCGATGGGCTCGTACAAAGAACAGCTTGGCCTGGCGCGCTCGACCAACGCTCTCTATCGTCCTCACACTCGTTTTTTGTTAAAAGAAAGGAGCCCACCATTGCAAGCAGTTGCCAATGCGCTTGACGATGCAGTCGCCGTTTACGGCGCTGCGCTTTTGGGCAGGGCGAGTGATCGCTGCTCCTTCAATAATAGCAGCCCGACTTGGGAGCCAGTCTATGGCCCGGCCCACTGCGCGCTTTTCTACTTCGGAGCGTCGTCTCTCGGCAGGTACACTGATCAGAGGCAACTGGAGAATTAGGCATTGCCGGATTGGTGTGACACGGGCTGCAGGCCGGGATCGAGCAGATGGCGCTCTGACTCCCTGTGGGCCACTTTGGAGCAACTGCAGACCCCCCTCCAAAAAACACCTCATTGTACCAGCTAAATGACGAGGGCGTGCTGTGTATGGCTTCTGGACATTGCTAGGATTCCGCTACGTCGATCCGCTGGCCAATGCTGAGATCGCTAGCAAGCTGGACAAAGTGGAAGTCAAGTACGACCACTTGTGTCAGCAGCTGGAAAAGGTACGTTGGCCACACCTGTGGTCCCTTGCAGCCATTGCTATCCTCACTACTTTTTTGTCTGAGACCAAACACAGGTCAAGCAGAAAGCGGGGCAAAGGCCATGGTCGTACGGATGAACCGTAGTGCTCACCAGCGACACGATTTCTGTCACCGATTGCTTATATCCTCCTATTGTGCATGATGCAGGATGACATCGATTTTGAGAAACGCGTGGCGCTTGAGAAACCTGCAAGTAAACTCGAGGGTATCGTTGAGATCTACCGGCAAATACATGATTGCCTCAAGGTACGCAAGGTTTGGTTTACGGAGGGAGATGACCAGGCACCCAACTACTGGCGCACAACTGCCACCAATTAGCCAAGGCGCTGCCAACTCACACTGCATGCTGTGACATCCGTGCATGCGCCTGATGCCGTGGCCTAGAACCTCAGCGAATGCGAAGCCGAGGCTGAGCAGGCCAGAGCCAGCCAAGAAGACGACGGCACCGCGGACCTGTTCCAGAGCGAAGTTGAGAATTACCAAGAGGAACTCAATGACTTAAAGACGCAGC
This sequence comes from Dimargaris xerosporica, assembly GCA_027576955.1. Classification (NCBI taxonomy): domain Eukaryota; kingdom Fungi; phylum Kickxellomycota; class Dimargaritomycetes; order Dimargaritales; family Dimargaritaceae; genus Dimargaris; species Dimargaris xerosporica. The sequence continues at coordinate 20,715 of JANBQA010000165.1, forward strand.
TCCTGGAAAAGCTGACTTCCGAGGACGTGTCCGATAAAAAGTCGATTATCCTAGAAGTGCGACCAGGTGAGTTGGCCGCAGGTTGATTTTACCCGTGTCTGCACGATTAGCTTACGATAATATACCAGCGCTTGAACATGAAGTCGCTCATGTTTGTGATACAGCGTCGAATAGGGCTCGTTATCAACAATAATCGCCTAGAACAAATTTTGCCTCCAGGGGTTTGGGCTGGTATTTTTTGCACGGCTGATACGTTTTATTTTCGCCGGCTACCGACACTATGGGCAATTGGGATGAGTGTGTTGGACTGTTAGGCACTGGGGGTAGCGAGGCAGGCATCTTTGCAGACGAACTACTACGTATGTATCAGAAATACGCCCATTCCGCTAACTTGCGGTTTGAAATCACATCGCTGACGCGAGAACACGGCCGATTTAAGGTACATATGGGCATCAGGATTGGGTTGTTAAGAGCATAGGCCGATCCTTTGTATCACCTTCAACGGCTTTGGATCTATCACAAGCTGCTGTTATAGCTAACCATCGATGCCAAGTCAGACTACGCTCGGTTCTCACTAGCATATATACAAGATGAAGGCTCGGAGGCACATTCACGTACGCCTGTAACGATATACAATTGACCGATTACTCCTTTACGGACAATACTTTTATGCTGGGGCCACTCCTCCTTTTTTCGGTGTACTGCTGTGCAGGAAGGAATTGCAACAATTACGGGTAAGATTTGATCCAGTCGCCTATTGCCATTACTTTTTTTTGTGTTCGGCGGGCGTCCGTAACCTGATGCGCTGAATACCGTGTCCAGCCATATCCGTTTTATCGACGGCAGATGGCTAGTGTCAGTATCTGATGGTAACAGAACAAGGCATTTTAAGAACACCGATATCACCAAACCAGCATATCTGAACCAGCGCTAACTATTGCAATGGGGAAGACGTGAGTGCACGAGTGGATATTGGTTACGCACTATTTGTGTGGTCAATGGTTAGGCGACAATGCGCTTAGCAAGTTTATGTTTGAGTCTGGCGTACACAGGTAGGCCCCAAGTAGCGTATGCAAATCATTACGGTCAGCCTCTTTTAAACTAAGGGATGGTAGCTAGCAGTGCGTAGTAAACCATGACTTCACTGACAACAGCAGTGAGTGACCAAATGCTTGGTACTTGGGCGGAGTTTGATATATACACTCAGAGTCCAGCGCGTTCCTGAGACGGAAAACCAAGGGCGAATTCATACGAGCACGGTCACCGTCGCCGTGCTAACCCAGCCATCAGCGGTACGTAGAGAATATGGGTGCCCGGGTCTCCATACTGCTAGGATTCATCAGTACAGTTTGGACGATATGGGTCCAGCTTTAGCAGCAAAATATGCGCTGTTCCAACGAGCTTTATTAACTCCACGGGCTCGAGTATGTGTACATGGGCTATTGGGGACCACGAGGGGAGCCGTACGGTCAATAGGTGGATGTGCGTATCAACCAGGCCGACCTTCGGATCGATGTGTACCGGGCTAGCGGCGCAGGTGGCCAGCATGTCAACACCACTGAGAGCGCCGTGCGTATCACTCATATACCTTCGGGAATCGTAGTGGCGATCCAGGACGAACGGTCCCAACACAAGGTAGGAGGATATGCATCGCAGCTAGCTATTAAGCGAATTATTTACTTTGTGCGCGTGAATGTCGTATTGGCTGGTCAAGCTACGGTAATAGAACAAACAGCACATAATACACGGTGCCGTTGGGCCAGCTAAAATAGCAGTACCTGATGCATATCACTATGCGCCATCCTTGCTGCTTTCGGACTGGCTTTTGAAAAACCTTTGCCCCGATGGCTAGAACAAAGACAAGGCCATGAATATCCTCCGAGCTCGTTTGTATGCCAGTGAAAAGCAAAGGGCGATGAAAGAGCAGCGAGAGGCCCGTTCCAAATTGGTAGGTGAATGCCACGGTTGGTTTGACGCTCGCAAGAGCACCATGCAATTGCAAGTGAAGACTTGTGAAAGTGCAGGTGCTTTTGGTATTTATTGGGATGATGAGTTAGTTCAAGCATTTGCTAATCAGTGGTGCAGCAGCCAAGCTCCTAATCGTATCATCTCTTGCATGCCGCCTGCTTGATTATTTTGGGGCGTGCGAGCAGGTGGGGCGAGGCGAACGGTCAGAGAAGATTCGCACTTACAATTTCCCCAAAAGCCGCGTCACTGACCATCGCATTAATTTGAGCAAGTACACGCTGACTAACGTCATGGAAGGCGTCGGTTTGGCCGAGTTCGTCGAACACCTACAGGTTCATCACTTCATCGATGTTTTGGCCGATATTCTTACTGAAGAATAGTGCTGCAGCGACAATGCCAATAAAGCTAGGCAATGGTTTGGCCTGACTCATTCTCCATCCCTCGATTATTTGATGTCTCTGAACCGAACTCTTCCGAGCGTGAGCGGTTGTGCTGTGTTAGATGTGTGCGTGTATATATATGGGCCTTCTTGACAGCACAGTGCTGGTCAATCACCTGATTCGCCAGAGTCCAATGGATGAGTGTGGCCAAAATTGGTCAGTTGGCAGATATTTTTGCAGGAACTTCCCGGACTTGTGCATTAGCTGTAAATACGGTGTGCGCCAAACAGGTCAGGTCATCCCACAGCACCGACCCCGCTAAAGAAGATTGTATTTGCATGTGACAGTGCGCCAGGATATCATCGATGCACTGTTGGCCCGCTGCTTGAACCAGAAGGCCTGTGTGCATACCACGCGACGCAGGTGTATCGCCTCATGGTTAGTAGAGCTGTGCCCGCGTTGATGGCACTTGTTAGCCTATATCTACCACCACTGCAAAGGACACCTGCTCTACACTACTTTTCGTTTATTCGCATTTTGGTCTTTTCCATCGCATTCAGCCCATTCGTGTGGGCTGGTGT
>JANBQA010000166.1:0-23621 GCA_027576955.1 Dimargaris xerosporica
CCCTAGTCTTTATATGCTATACACGCTTGTCGGGTCAGCCTAAAAAACGGGGAGGGGGCAGTGCAGGGTCGCACCTGCTGTTGCCGTTGCTGCAGATGTGAGATGGCAGGTGACAAGGCGGACCCGTGGCAACCTTTCGAGATACAGGCAGGGCTCGATGGGTGGCCCTAGCTGACAGCGTCGCGGGTCAAGCGTCGAAAGAAGGTACCAGGGCGCGCGCCATCTAACCCCTGTGGTTTTCCCATCCTTGGTCACGGTTGCATATAGTCAGGGGCCCAGCCGCGAGCACACTTTGTTGCGGCTGGCCCTTGCAAGCATGGCTGTCGAGAAAGGGCGCCGTTTGTTAAGGTTGTCATGGCCTTGGTCCGAACTTCGTTGCAGCAGGTTAGCACGGCAGGACGCTGGGATATTTTTTGTTGCATGCTGCCGCTACTTGCCAGCAACTGAGATGCCGGGTGGAATGCGCGGGGCAGAGCCGTTCGGCGTCACCTGGGTGATTGGCACGAATTGAGCCCGGCTCAGCACTGGTCACATGGGTCATTCCACTGCCACTGGGTTGCCAGAGCGGGTGAGATCGCCTGCCTTTCAAACTCCCACTCAAAAAGTAGGGCCAGGGCAGCGCTGATACACCGTAACGGGTCAGCGATCACCACCACGAGGCACGGACGACCATGCCACATGCAACACAATGCCACGGTCAGTAGCCGCTGCCATGGAATGCGCGATCCCTAGCAGCTGGCGGGCTTTGGTGTCGCTCTTTTCTAGGCCTGCCTACTTTCGTCGTTGTTGTTGTCGTCGCCGTGATAGAATGTGCTCACCAGGAGCAGACCCATTGACTGCTGGACTGCGCACCCCAAAAAAGCCATGTCCGCTACTAGCGCCGACCTTGACGACTGCCAGCGATTCGTGGCTGACCAGATCCGATTCCTGGAGCAGCCCTTTGAGATCCCCGACGACTTTTACGCGGTGGACGACGGGATTCCAAAACGCGTCCTTGACGGGTTTGCGCGTCGCCGTAAGTGTGCCAACGCCGTGCCTCTCGCCCAGTCGTTTCACCAGTGCCACTAGGGAGCATATCTGCCATGGATTGGGCATATTGCATAGGGTGCAGTCCTAGACGCCTCTTGCACAGGAACTGTCGTTGGCGCTGTGGTTTCAAGCCAATCTTTTTTGCCCTTTTTATTCGATGCTATTGTATCTTGTGTGAACCATGCTAGTGAACATCGAGTTGCGCAAAAAGGGGTTGGCGTCGTTCAGCCGACAGGCTCAGCACGAGCTATTTCGGACTCTCAAGATTATCCAACTAGCCCAGAAGCCTGTGGAAAACGTCGTGCGTGTCACGCTTCCGCCAACCGATCCTTGCAAGTAAGTGCGCTAAACATTGCTGTTTTAAACTACTATGCCCATGTCTGTATATTGCCTTTAAAGGGTGGCTGGTGGACTGCACCTACGGTAACCAGAGCATACCATGACGAGGTTTAGAGGTATAACCGATGGGCCGCTCAAACGCCATTGCTACTAGGGAATGTGTGAGCTAGTGATAGGCAGGACCGCTGGTTGTCAACATTTCCAGCCCAGTGGCCCGAAGAATGCACCGATGCTGACCCAGCAAGAGTTCAGGAGTAAGTAGCATCTAATTGATGCAGGTTTGGGAGCCGTTAGAGCTTTTCTATCGATGTCGTTGAGTGGTCGAGATATGGCTTTCTGGCTGGCACAAAATGGCTTGCTACTGCAAAAGCATGTTTAATCAACAGCGTAGCTGAGCCATTGTTTGGCAATGTCTAGGTACGAGAGCCTTTGGCAGCGTGTGGCCGAACGCCAGCAGCAGCTAAGGGGCACGCTCATCAAACACCAGCACTACCAGGTAAGGCCTGGTCGAACATTATTACTCCTACTTAGACCCAGCCAATACGCTAAAGCCGAGTTGTGTTGGCTGGAATAGCCACCAAACATTTCGCGGCAACGTGTTTAGGGGGAATGATTTTTTGTAATGCCATATGTTGCAATATGCCTATTTTTGCTTGCCATGAGCAGGCGCTTTCAGTCGCAGCATCCCAGTTAGACGTGACAGCGATGCAGCAGACCATTGACTTGCGCTTGCACGATCGGTCTCGGGCATTGGAGGATTTGAACCGCGCAGGTAAGTCGACTATCTTGTTAATGCAGCTGCCCGCGACACTGGATTGGCTACTGCAGCCCCTCATTGATTATACCCTTGTGCTGGTTGCTGCTATTGCCGACTTATACCGGCGTTCAACATGGCATTGTCCGTCCTATGGTTAATAATGAGGTTTTTGGTTATGGATGACTGGGTTGCAACGATGTCAGTCTTAGACCTGGGTCGCACCGTGGGCACACGAACGGAGCCGATCAGGGTCAACAATCCACAAGGCTCATCGACTTTTACCGCCAAAGGTAATGCCATTCGTAAGCAGGGAAGGTTGACAGTTTTGATTGCTTATTGGATATGGCCTATTAATTTACTGGCATTACTTAAATGGGTACAGTCATACGTTGTGCGTGGCTCGGCATGGTTTTTTTGTATTGAATGACCTGTGCGTCAGGTTACTACCATGGTTAGCAGCATGGTTTGTCTTAACTATCGGTATTTATGCTTGGATTGGTTGCCATTCTCCATTGGTGTTTCAACAGCTGCCGAGGCCGCCGTACTCGATATGTTGGGGCATCCTGATTACGTATCATCGCTCCACCGCTAGCGGAGTTCTGTATCCACCTTGTGGTGCTTTTCCAGCGATCGCTTTCTCTGATCTGATTCTTTGACTGGTTGCCTCGCAGCCAGCAAGCCCTGGTGGACCATAGCACTTTATACCATTTAATGCCTGTGCAGCGAACATCACTAGTGTGCTTACCTGGCGTACAATGCCATGATAAATCTTCGACTTGATGTCCTATACGTAAATCCGTTTGCCAAGAGTATTGGATCCAAGCTTTCCGCGGGCACCAGCCTAGGAAGGGGTTAGTGGTAGCGTTACAACCATATTCGCCTTTACGCTAAGCAGCGACCGAGTTGCAAGCTGACGGCACTGCAATAGCTGAGCGTGCCCAACCTGGCCCTGAGTTGGTTGGCCGTAGGTACTTTGGCAGCGGTGCGGGCAAGCGGGAGGGCCGTGTGGAGCGTCAATTCCCACTCCAGGACTGGCTAACCGGCTTCTGCCAGCTGTGCCTGCCCTCAATCCTGGTTCTGCCGACCTTCGTTTCCTGTGGTCGACATGGGTGGTAGTTGCCTTGTTGGCTGCTGCTGCTTGCCGTCTACGACTCGACCCCGATCTGGCCAGCGGAGCCCCCCTCTTTTTTACCCGTTCACTGGGCTCGTGGAATCTGATGCCCAGCTGTTAGCCTAGCGTAGTGCACGAATCCAGCGCCGTTCATCTCGAGCCCTGGGCGCAAACGCCATCCGCCGACCTTTGACCGCGTCTATCTCCGCCTTTGCACTATTTCTTTATTTTCCACCCTGTACTTCTTGCCATTCTGCTCTCTCTCAATCTCTCTCTTTCTGGTGGCTGCTTTTTGCAACAAGCGCTTCTTACCCTCTCCTTGTTGGACCAGAGTTTTGGCAGTGCCGTCGTTGTGTTCCCTTTGGCCGTGGCTGCAAGAGTTCCGCTTCTCCATCCTGCTGTGTTCTAGCGTCAGCAGCGGCAAGACCATCAATGATGAACCCCGAGATTTCCGAAAACAGCCTGTATCCCATCGCGGTGCTGATTGACGAGCTCAAACACGATGACCTATCGCTACGCCTCAACGCCATTCGCCGGCTGTCGACCATTGCGCGCGCTTTGGGGCCTGAGCGCACTCGAAACGAACTAATACCATTTCTGGACGAATCCATCGACGATGAGGACGAGATCTTGCTTGCAATCGCCGAAGAGCTAGGCGACTTTGTCGAGTATGTCGGTGGCCCAGCGCACGCTCCAGTGCTACTCCATCCCTTGGAGAACTTGGCAGCTGTCGAAGAAACGGTGGTTCGCGTCAAGGTGAGTGTTGCTAAAGGTCATAGCTGGGCTCTGTTTATTTCAATTGGAATGACCGGCGCTATACAAACGTCTAGCTGAGCAGCAACAAGGGCAGCAAAATCTCACCCGCAGTGACCACCTCTCAGACCTATACCAGTAGCATTTCTTTGGTGCAGATACCAGCAAAGCTGACGAATCTTTTTGTTGTACTGTATCTCGACATGGCTTAATTAGGCGGTGGCTTCGTTGAACAAAATCTGTCAAATCATGAGCGACCAGCAAGTGGAAGAGCACATTGTGCCCATTATTAAGCGGTTGCATGGTGCCGATTGGTTTACCAGCCGTGCCAGCTGCGTCGGGCTGTTTGCGACTGCGTACAGCCGTGTAAGTGTTACCACCCAGGAGGAGATGCGTCGGGCGTTTGGGCAGCTATGTGAGGACGGCACACCCATGGTTCGCCGCGTTGCCGCCACTAAATTGAGCGAGTTTGTAAGCGTATTGCAGCCTGAATACATCAGTGATGTGGCGGTGCAGTACTTTAATGTCTTGGGTGTCGACAGCCAGGATTCGGTCCGTTTACTGACTGTTGAGCCCTTGGTCACTATTGCCTCGGCGCTGACCACGGAGCAGGTGGGTCAGAGTTTGGTATCGTCGTTTCGAGACCTGGGTGTGGACAAGTCATGGCGTGTGCGGTACATGGTGGCCGAGAAGTTTGTGGAGTTGACCAAACTCATGGCCCCCCACCTCTCCAAAGATGAAGTGATTGAGGTCTTTGTCGGCGCGCTCAAAGACACCGAAGCCGAGGTGCGCACGGCCATTTGCTCGCAAATTCCAGGGTTCTGTGAGCTGGTTGGCCGTGAGGACGTAATTGAAAAGATTTACCCTCGGCTGAAGGAGATGGTTAGCGACCCCTCACAGCCGGTGCGAACTGCGCTGGCCTCACACATTAGCGGGCTGGCGCCGCTGTTTGAGAAGGAGGCCACTCACCAGTACTTGCTGCCCCTATTCTTGCGGCTGCTCAAGGACGACTGCCCCGAGGTGCGCCTCAACATTATCTCCAAACTGGACAAAGTCAATGCGGTGATTGGGATCGAGCTACTCTCGGACCAGCTGCTACCCGCCATCATGGAGTTGGCTGAAGACAAGCAGTGGCGGGTACGTTTGGCCATTATCGAAAACATCCCGCTGCTGGCCCAACAGCTGGGCGTGGAGTTCTTTGACGACCAGCTGACGCATCTGTGCATGTCGTGGTTGGGCGACCGAGTGTACTCGATTCGTGAGGCAGCCACACGCAACCTGAAAAACTTGACCGAGGTGTTTGGCGTGGACTGGGCCAAGAACGCCATCATTCCCAAGATCTTGGGCCTGTCGAACCACCCTAACTACCTGTACCGCATGACCACTATTTTCGCTCTGACCACCATTGCGCCGTCGGTAACCCCCGAGGTGATTCGCAGCAGCATCCTTCCGGCCATCGAGAGCCTCGTGACTGACGAGATCCCCAACATCCGGTTCAACGTGGCCAAGTCGCTTGAGACCTTGGCACCGCTCATGAAAGACTCCCCAGAACTGCAGCCGCTCATCGAGTCCCAAGCAGTGCCCGTGCTCAACAAGCTGACGCAAGACCCCGACCAAGACGTCCGTTTCTACGCCCAGCGTGCTGGCCAAACCATCACAGGCTAATGAGAAGCGGGCTCGCCGGTGCGCCCAGTGGTTACGTTACCCACTGCACCTGGCGACGACTGTGCCTAAGCTGGTTTTCCCCTATGTTTTAGTTTTTTTTATTTTGCGTTATTCCAGTCACACTCTGCAATTTGGGGTTCACTGGCAGCTACCGCTTAACCATCATTTGCCCTGATGCTGCGTATTGATAGTCCAGTGCTTGGCTTCTGCCTGATTGCTAGGTGACATCGGACCTCGTGGGGCCCTTACCAAGGCCAGGTTGTATCCCCACCTCTTCCCGTTGTTCTGATCGTTGCCTTTTTTTTCTTTATCATTATCGTTAGCCGCCGTAATTTGCTTATTTTGTTCTTTCTTTTATCTGGGAGAAGAGAAAGAGGTTGCAACTGCTCAGTTTTTTACTATTTACCCATGGGTCTATGGCCTCTATCAATGTGCAATGCGATAAAAATACATACCCATCTACGCTTGCAACGACGTTGGTGGATGAGGTATTTTGGGGACCTGAGCACTGACCAGATGCCGTCGCTCTGGCGCTGGACTCCTAAAGTACGCCAGCCGGGTTGGACCGTACGCATTTATCACGTGACCGGATTTGAGTGGGCCAGTCAGCATCATTGGTGTTGGTGAGGCGCGTCCACGTGGAGATGAATGGTGTGCTGACAAACCCAGTAGTAGCAGACCACGGCAGTAACAACGTTTTGGCCTAGGGCATGCCATAATTAGTCGCTATCGTTTCATTGCGCCTTTACTCCCATCCCTCTCAGCGTCTTTTCCACTAGTTGTGGTGAATTTTTTTCCGTTTATTTACTTGGTAGCTGGACAAATTCCGTAAAGCCATGGCATTTTCAGCGGGGCTCACTCTCGCTGATTTGAACGATTACATTGCCCCGTCGCAGGCCTGTATCAAGCCTGTGCAAATTGACAAGTCAGCTACCGAGGGCAATGAAATCAAGGTCGACTCGACAGGTGACTATTATGAGGTGGGACGAGACGGTTCCGAGACCAAGTTGGCGGCCACCAGCATTTCGCTCAACGACTGCTTGGCCTGCAGCGGATGTATCACCTCGGCCGAGAGCGTGTTGATCGCCATGCAATCCCACCACGAGTTCCTCAGTGTCTTGGCCGCCAATGAGCAGGCCAAAGCTCAAGGGGACAAGGACGCCGTGCGCGTGATCGTGGTGTCGCTGTCGCCTCAAGTCATTGTGTCGTTTGCGGCCAAATATGGAACGACTCCAACCGAAGCAGCTCGTCGATTGGCGGCGGTAATGCGGTCGTTGGGCGTTGATTTTGTGTTTGAGACAGGGTTCGCGCGGGATCTGGCCCTGATGCGCATCGCTCAAGAGTTTGTGGATCGGTACCGCCAATCCAAGGTGGCAGCCATGCCGCCATCGTCGTCTACTCCGTCAGCACTGCCCATGCTGGCATCGGCTTGCCCTGGTTGGATCTGCTACGCGGAAAAATCCCAGCCCCACGCACTGCCCTATATCAGCTGCACCAAGTCGCCTCAACAAGTGATGGGCGCCATGATCAAGTCGTTTGTTGGGCAGCAGTTACCCACATTTGCTGCTCGCTCTCCGGTGAAGCGCAACACGCCCGCGTTACGAGCTGACCCGGTGTCACCTCACCAAATCTACCACCTGTGCGTTATGCCGTGCTACGACAAGAAACTTGAGGCGTCTCGGCCTGACTTTGTGGTGGCTAACTCGGACGCTAAGGAAGTTGACTGCGTGATCTCCGCTGGTGAACTGGAACTTTTACTGCAGGAGCAAGGCGTCCAGTTTGATCAGGTACCCGGCGCTCCCCTGGACTCAATGCTCACCAAGCACTTGCTCGAGGCCACGTCGACGACCCGTGGCGCTGACTGGACACTTGCGAGAGCTGCGGGGTCGTCCTCGGGCGGCTACTTGGAATTTATTTTGGCGCATGCGGCACGCGCCCTGTTTGGCCTGGACCTTCAAGCCAACCAAATCGACCGCGACAACAACTCGGCTTATATTCAAACTCGCACGGTGCGCAACCCTGATTTCCGGGAAGTGACACTGATGCTTCCCGATGGCACGGCGGGCTTGAAATTTGCGGCCACTTATGGGTTTCGGAATATCCAGACGCTGGTGCGCAAGCTCAAACTTGGTCGATGCCCCTACCAATTTGTTGAAGTTATGGCATGCCCGTCGGGATGCATTAATGGTGGCGGTCAATTGCACACCGCTTCAGCGTCGGCCGGCTCCAGCAGTAACAGCCCCGTGCCCATAGCTCCGGAGATCCGGTTGATGAGTCCCAAGGAGTGGGTCCAGCACTGCGAGTCCATGTACCGGGCACTGCCCACCCAAGACCCAGCCCGTAATGCCCAGTTAGCGGAGCTGCTGGCTGCATGGCTGGGGCCTGATGGCATTCGCTCGGCTGGCGCAGATCAATGGCTACAAACGAGCTACCGTGCAGTTGAAGAGCAGCCCTCGGCCACAGTGGCAGTCAACTGGTAATGCCAAGCGATACGGGCCCCGGAATTTAATCGATCACCTGCCTAGTTTGGTCCATGGGGTATGGTAACGCCCAAAGATTTGGGCACATTATCTTTTTATTTACTTTGTCGGTTCTCTCGCACTTTTGTATCATAAAGCATTGCTTAGAAAATGGGTATCGGTTGCAGTTAGCGGGGCCGTTACTGCCCATTGTGATAGTAGATAGCAAACCATAGGACTGGTGATAATCTGTGGAATTAGCCAGGCAGGCAGGGCTACCTTTGGCTGGCTGGCATTTTCGTTTGCGTGGTTTGAAAGGGATATACAGCACTGAGCTAGGCATTTCGAGCTCGAAAACTCGAACGCGATACTGCTCGATGTCAACTAGGTGGCCGAATTTTTATGTGGAGCTACTTTAATCTAAAAGGAAAAAACGGTGACGGTTGGCAGTGTTTTACCCATAATCTTAGTAAAAGCGGCATAGTGCAAAAGAGAACGAAAAAAAGGGTGCAACAGCACTGCGACCACATACAGATTCCGTAGGGCAACCATGGCCTGACCATGCCGTACAAGCAGTTTTCCCTTTGAACAACCAAACTGCTCCCCTCACTCAATCATTACGCTCCCGTTCGTAATGGTCGAAATAATCGTCGTACCGCTCCATAAACACGTCCATTGGTTCGTCTTGCTGAACGGGTTGATAAGTGTACATGGCACCGTTACCTCGCTGGGCGCCAAGCCCGCGAACACGATCCCAGAGAGCATGAGGCAGGTCTTTCAGGCGCTGCCAGTCAATCGACCAGAGGAACATGAACAGCACACCAGGAATCGCCAGCAGCGCCACCCAGGTTGAGCCACGGCGGTGGTGGCGGTGCACGTACCACCCGACACCGCCCACCACGCCCACGAGCAAAGGCAGCCCTAGTACCCAGTGAAGCGTCACGGCGGATGCCTCCCCGGGGCAGTATACGCGCTTCGTCTCGTCCAGCGCAACGCCGCCATGGCAGGTGGACATGGGAACCTTGCGGTATCCCGTGGAGAGCTCATGGTACGCTTGGTTGGGCTTGCACTCTGTGGTGGGCGGCTCCAGGCCTGGCACCAGCTCACAGCGCCCCGTGCTCGGGTTTCGCACAAAGTTGTAGTCGCACTCAAAGTCGTGTTCCGTGCAGGTGCAGTTCTTGACCACCGTGGTGGTAGGCTCGTATTCGTGACCAATGTAGCAGTCCCGGCCTTCCAAGCGGCGATAGTACTGTACCTCGCGGCCAAAGAGGCACTGGCCATTGCGGTCAGCACTGGGGCTCCACAGTTCAAAGTCGTCCGATTCTTCGTGGTTGATATCCAACACACACTTGCGTTGCTCCACCCCTGTAAAATCCAGCGTGGTCACGTAGAATTGCGCCGAGTCTTCCACGGACAAACCCAACAGTAGGAATTTGCGGCTGGTGGACTGCGGTTCGGTAGTCATGGCCACAATGCGCTGCTTTCGGTGCGTCGGCGCAAACGTGTACCGCGAAAACGATTTGCCTTCGTTGAGAGAGTACCATACGTGGTCCGTCGGTGCTTCATCGTCCACCAAGAGCAGGATGGCCCCGTGGTCACCAAATTCGTGCAGATGGGCGCCCTTGCGAATCTCACGCCAGGTCAGCCCGCCATCTCGCGTCAAAAAGGTATCACCGTCACGGTAGGGCAGCAGGTGTGGTCCCACGTTTCCCACACCAATCATTAGCCCCACTGCAGCCGAAGAGCTATAGATGTTCTCTGGGTCCTGGACCACCGTAAAGCTGTGGAGGTGCAGCGCGCAGTCGGGGCAGTCAAAGGCCCTTCCCAGCGAATCGGCCTTGGGCGCTTCCAGTGCATGCCACCGCGCGCCGTCGTCAAATGTGATAGCCGAGGTCAGCTTCTTGGGCGCGCCATGGACTACCTCCTTGGGGTTGGCCAAGCGGTTGGTCAGAGCAATGCCGTCGATGCCCTCCATCTTTTCAAAATCCACCAATCCGCGGTCATTGCGGTTAACGTGAGCCAGCGATGTCGTAAAATAGGTGCCATTGGAGTTGGATGTGAATAGCGTGCCAAACTCGGCAGCCGGTTGGCTATGGGTAGTAACGTGCAAGAACAGCGAATGGGTGGTGGAATCAAGTACCGTGTAGGCCTTGTTGATATCATGGACGTCGCCGGGAAAATGCGCCAAGGCAAACGTGGTGCCGTCCAGCGAAATGTGAAGCTGCAAGCTGTGGCCCGTCGTGGTTCGTACGGCCACGGCCAAGTACTCTTCGACCAGCGCATAGTGAGCCGTGTTCTCCAGGTGCAGCGTCGTGGCGGCAAAATCATCAGCGGTGGACACAAAGTTACGTTGCGAGTGGAGCAGAGCAAATTGGGATCCATGCGGGTTGGCGTACACCTCGCAAAAGATGGTGGCAGGGTGACGAGGGGCAAAGTGTGGGGTCTTGGCCCACTGACAGCCCCGGGTGTATTTGTGCACACTGGTCCACGAAGCACCATGGTTTCGAGTAACAAAGGTTTCTTCGTGGCAAGTGGCACTGAACAACGACTCGCACCCAACGCTGCCCATGTATAGCATCCAGTCCGGGTGGTCCGGGTGAAATGAAAAATACTCTTTGCTAAAGAGGCTGGGCTCCGCTGGTACGGTAAGCGGCTTAAAGGTATGGCCACGATCAACAGTGTGGTAATGAGTGGCATCGTCAGTGATGGCATACGCGCGCTGCTCGACGTACGGTTGCCGAATGACGGCTACCACGCGCGGAGCCGACGCAATGGCCAGCTTCCAACTGATACCTTCGTCCAAACTTATCCATAATTCGCCGCCCAGGGTTCGCAGCAACAGGTGGGGCGATCGGTTGAAGTAGTAAAAGTTGGTCACAGCGTGGGCAAAGGCCTGAGTGTAGTGATGGATGCCGGGGTTATCGTCGCAGGGCTTCTCAACCGGTTGCGTGAGATCTATGCCTCCCTGGCACAAACTGATGGGCAATTTGCGGTACCCAGGGCTAGCGTCGTAGTGGGACCCTGAAGGGCAGACCGCTGGTCGTTTCGGGTCCACACCGTAGAGCTGGCATTGGCCCTTGTCGTTGCGCCAAAAGTGGTCATCGCACTCAAAATCGCTATGCACACAAGCACAGGACTTCTCGCTGGTCGGAGGCGGGATGAACTCACCTCCAACGGTACACAGGGCGGTGGCCTTGCGACGCCAGTACGACACCTCTCTGCCCAGATGACACCGTTCATCGGCATTGGCCCCGGGCGCCCACAGTTCGAAATCGTTTTGGTCCGTTTCATGGAGGTCCAGGACGCAGCGTCGCAGGGTTGTGCCGCTAAAGTCCAGCGCAATCAACGCGGTGCGGTGGGCGCCCACGGTCGAAAGACGATACCCTGTGATTAAAAACTTGAGGCTGGTGGCGTCCCCAGCGGTGGTCAACGATATAATCCGCACCGGGTGGTCGCTAAACACGTACGAGCTCCACGTGGCGCCTCGGTCCCAGCTGTACAGCACTTGGTTAGTCGCCGACGCGTCGTCAGCTAACACCACCAAAGCCCCATGGTCGCCCAACGCATGATGAAAAGGGCCACGTTGAATTTCCTTCCAGGACCGTCCCGCGTTGGCGGTGATAAATGTGTTGCTTTGCTCGTATGGGAGGAGCTGAGCGCCAACGTTGCCCACTGCCACCATCAGCCCTGGGGCCGCGGCCGTTTTCAGCATACTGTCGGCGTCAGTGGCATCGGTGTAGCTATGCAGGTTCAGAAAGCATTCTTGCCCACACTCGTAGCGCTTGTCACGGGCATCAAATAGTGGGGCAGCAAGTCGAGCCCAGATGCGACCATCAGTAAACGATACCATGCTCTGAACTGCCTTGCGTTGACCCACTTGACCCAGGGCATCCGCATTAGCCACCTGGTTGGCCAGGACAATGCCTTGAACCCCAGGCACCGGTTCAAAATCCACCAGGCCACTGTGGTCCCGGTTGGTATTGGCCAGCACTAGGTTATAGTAGGTGCCGTCCAGGTTAGACACAAACAGCGAGCCATACTCCTGCTCTCGGTCAGCTGAGCGTTGCACGTCAACAAATACGGCACCGGTCGCTATTTGGAACAGCGTGAACCGGTTGGGCGTTATGCTAACCTGCGGTGGGAACTGGGCCTCTTTGAATGTCTCCCCGTTCACCGACACGAACAAGGCCACACTGGTGCCTCGTGATACGGTGACGGCCATGTACCGGTCAAAGGTGAAGAGATCGACCGCGTAGTCGAGCATCACTTTTGGTTCTGTCTGGGGTGGGTCAAAGCGCACCAGCTGCAGTGGGTTGTGGTGGTGGGTCGAAGGCTGCCGTTGGAGCGCATCCTGCTCCTGCCCCGAGTGCTTGACGCGGTACGACAGGCAGAAAATGGTGTGGGTCGGCAGCTGCGTAAACCCAATGGCATGGGCAAAGTGGCACTGGTCGGCAAATGTGTCAATGGCTAGCCAGTGCGGTTGGGTGGTATGCGCCTCGGTAAAGTAGACTTCGGTGTGGCATTTGGGGCAAGGGGTGCCGCCCACAAATAAAAGCCAGTCGGGGTACGTGGGGTGAAACTGCAGAAACGGGTCTACGTTCAACTTGTTGACAGCGAGTGGCACATGCATCTCGGCAAACGATTGCCCCTGGTCCACACTATAAAAGACTTGGTCATCTGCCAGCACAGCGTACACACGCTGCGAATCGTAGCGGTGGGGTACCACGGCCACCACGTTGCCATGGTTACCAAGCACCCGGGACCAAGCAGCGCCCTCATTGGGGCTGCGCCATAGTTCCCCGGCACCGGACAGGAGCATCGCTGTGGAAGACTGGTTGAAGTAAAAAAACGTAACCACATCGCCGTGCAACAGCGTCGTTTGATGCGTGGCCTGGCCATCGGGGGTAGGCACGACGCGTGGGCACGGCTTTTCTACGGGTTCGTCCAGCCGTTGGCCTTGGTCATAGTTGCAGGTGTTGCCAGGCACGCGACGATACCCGGACGAGCCCTGGTAGCGGTCGCCTGCATGACGGCATTGACCTGAGGGGATAGCTTCGGGCCCGTTGGCCACGCATTTCTTGGCCGCGTCGTCCCATACGTAATGGTAGTCACACTCGTAGTCTTCTTCCGTGCATGGACAATTATCCAGCACCGGCACAGCAGGTTCAAATTTGCGACCCACATAGCAATTGGCCGCTGGCTTGACGCGCCAAAAGGCGGTTTTATGGCCCATTAAACAATCCGGTCCAGACTCTAGCGAGCGCGCGTACCATTTCTCGAAATCGGCGCCACCCGGGTTGGCTTCGTCTAGCTGGCATTTGCGTGAATAGAAATGACTGAAGTCCAACTTGAGGACCGCAAACTGCTTGTCATTAGCCGCGCGGTCGGTGGCTCGGCCCATCAGAACAAAGCTTTGACTCGTAGAATCTTGGTCGGTGGTAAGTACTTCAGCGCGGAGCGTTAACCCCAGGTTGTATCGCACCCAGCTTTGACCACGGTCGGCGCTGTACCAGAGATGGTCGGTGGGTTTCTCGTTGTTTACAAGGACCATCAGAGCACCCGAGTCGCCAAACTCGTATAGGTGTGCATCCTTGCGGATTTCGGACCAGGTTAGTCCGCCATCCGTGCTGAGAAATGTGTCGCATTGGGTATAGGGCAGCAGTGTCGCGCCCACATTGCCTACGCCCAACAGTAGTCCAGGCGCACCGGTGGAGGAATACAGTGGGCCGGACTGTGACGACGCGGTCAAGGAGTGGAGATGGAGCGCACAGGCCTCCGATCCTTGGGAGGACGATGAACTGCTTGCACACGCATATGACCGTCCGTTGGCATCCACGGACGGGGGCTTAAGAAACCGCCAGTGCGCCCCATCATCAAATGAAATGTGGGATTGCAGCTTCTTGGGCAGGCCGTGAGGGTTGCGTCGAACCGCTTCCCAATTGTATACGGTGTTGGCCAATGCAATCCCTTCCACTGCACCGACCCGCTCAAAGTCGACCAGCCCATCCGCGTTCATGTTGACATGGTCCAGCGTCAATGTAAAGTACGATCCCTCCGAACTGGATCGAAAGAGCGATCCAAACTGCTGGGAGTCACCCTGGTGCACTTCAACGAGCAAAGCATGCGGTGTTGAGTCGAGAATGGTGTACCCATTTTCTTGCCAGTCATGGGTATGGGGAAGGTGGGCCTCGGACCAGGTTCGCCCATCATTGGTGACAAACAGGCTTGTCTCGGCCGAGGCTGGGTGCTTAACCACCACGGTCAAAAATTTTCCTGCTTCGGTAAACCCAATCACTCCCTTTACGGGTCGGTTTTGGGCAAAGGTCACCAGCGATTGGGATCGAAAAAAATCCTCAGACACCACGAACCGATGGTCTTCCAGGCGACGCACTCCACTGTTGGCTATGGACTGGCTAGCGGCAGCGTCCGTTGGGTGATACTGGACACAGTAGATGGTCTTGGCGGGCATAGCATCAAAGTGCGGGTTGCTATGGGCCCACGTGCAGGACGCCATGGAGGCCGGCAAGGGCTCCACCGATGACGCAAACCCTGTTTTCGTGTAGTACATGCGATCCTGGCACGTCTCCGACTGCGACCTGGCGTCTTTTTGACACTCCTCGCCGGTGTAGAGAATGTAACCAGGGCGGGTGGCATGAAAGCGAAACGTTGGGCCGTTGGGCGAAGGTTTGGTGGGGGTGTTAAACGACGTCCAGGAGGCACCCTTGTCATCTGTCCGGTAATGGGTGCGACCACCAGTCAATAGCAGCGCCTAGGAACACCGCGGTAGCTCTCAAAGTGACATGAGGGGCAGCACAGAGTTATTGCACAGTGTCGGTTTCCAGCGCTTGACCCAATAGCAAGCAATGGGTATGTGGAGGGCGTAGCCGTGCATGAAGAGAAAATGGAGGGGGGGGCATGTGCTGGGTCTACCAAGGGTATCAATTTGACTTACTACATTGGGGTCGTGCGGGTGCAGAAACGCGTCGATAATAGACCCTTGGGGCACGCCATGGCTGACAAGTGACCACGACTTTCCCGCATCCACAGAGCGGTACACTTTGCCGTGGTAGGAATCAAAGTACAGGGCAATATCGGAGCGGCTAAAGTACGAGAACTTGGCCGGAGGAAGGGGAAAATACGACTGCCACACGGACGGCGCTGCGGCCCAGGCCTGGCTAGCCAAGAGTGGCCCCGCAAGCCACAGCCGCCAGCTAACCATGGTCAGAGCGGACCCACTGAGGGGTGGGGGCGTCAGCAGCGATTCAGCGCGTAGCGCAAACGGCACTGGCTACTGCCAAGTCAGCAGCAATGTCCACTGTCTTTCAGAGGTCGAATGAGAGAAGGGCACGTCAATCGATAGGCGAGGCAGTGGGCAAAGAGGAATGTCGGGAGCAATGTCGGCATGCGGTAGTGCATGCCAGTGAAAAAAGACTAAAGGAAACAGCGAGAAGCATTGGTTACGAACTTGGTGCGGGTTACACGACAAGCGTTCATCCGGGCCACCTCCATCCCCTCCCAAACAACTGAGAGCCGACCGCGCCGTGCTTAGGAAACTGCGTAACAGGACAGGCCTCTCTCCTGGCCCAGGCGCTCTGAGGGAAGTGCGCCAAGGCGCTGCTGGTATGGTGACCAGTGACGCGGGGCTCCTCAGCACGCGCCGCTTTGAAGGCGGCCAAGATCTGATCGAAAGAACAAATGACCATTTACTGTTCAGTCGCCCCATGGGCGGCACTGTCACCTGACCAGGACCCGGCGAATTCAGCACCAATGCAATCTGGGCGAGAGTATGAAGGGAACCACATAGGGGGCTAGGAGTTGGGACACTGCTTGGCGGGGATGGTGATGATTACCCCGGACAGTGAAATATGAAGCACCTGGCTGGTGCGGGGGATGAAGGCCGGCTCCGTACCTGGGCACCAGTGCAGGGTTTAGTGAGCGTTGGCTTTGGGGTGCGAAGGGATCGCTGGCACTGGGCAAAGGGACTGGTCTAGCGTTACGGGCTGCCGCAGGCCGGAATCGATTTATGCGCGGCAAACACAAGCGAGGTGTTCGCTAGTGCCATGGTCGCCAGCACCCATCCAGTTTCAGTCCTCACCACGGGCTCGGCATGGCTTTGCGACGCTGTGATCCCGTGAATCTGGTGTGAGCTGGCATCCATACCACCGCACGCACTTGGAAAAAAATAGCAGCCACCGGCACTACAAATGGCGGCGGTAAATGCGCGCCACGCACAGGGTGCTCTTGGTCGCCCCCGCGTTGACAGCTTAGCCCACACGCACCGTGTTCCTTTGCCTTGTGGCGGCACAGACTGAGGCTTGCTTGCTTCTGTGTTTAAACTACAGCTTGGTTGCCACCCCCAACGCGCCCTGATCGCACTCCGTCGCGCTCAACTGGTGCGTTTTTCGTGGAATAGTTTTAGCTACCCGGCAGCGGTATTTTATATCCTGGTAGACAGCGGCCATCCGCTTCACGCGCATCAGGTGCCAGTTCTGCCGTACTACCCTGGTGTCGCCAAAGTTCTGTTTATTATTTATACTGACCCCTTTAGGCCCAAATCTTAGACGCGCTTTTTTGTTCTGGCCAAAGCACTAGATTAGAGGACGAATCGGTGGGATTCGGCTGTAGAGCATCTGGTCAGCGCAGCCGTTATTGTATGGTCATACACAAAAGGGCAATCTCCACTTCGGTTCACTTTGCCTAGCGTCCTATCGGCGCAGTTTGCATGACTAGTTGTCACATGCACCCACTAGAAGTATCTTGGCACCTTGAACCTCACGCCCTCCCCCGCCCACGCACACGTATTGACTGACCTTGGCCGGCAGATTTGCGAAATTGCCTTGGTTGCCTACAACAGGATGGATCCAAATGGTAAGTGGCCACGTACCAGTGCAGGAGTGGCCAGGGAGTGGGCTCTAGAGCCCACTCCCTGGCTCCTGTCAAGTCACTGCTTGAACCTTTGAGCGATGCAACCACCCATCTTCAGGGCACGGTGCTGCCCCACTGCGTTGATCACCCCCTCCAACGTGACACTCAAAACCATTGACGGCTTGCGCTG
This sequence comes from Dimargaris xerosporica, assembly GCA_027576955.1. NCBI lineage: Eukaryota > Fungi > Kickxellomycota > Dimargaritomycetes > Dimargaritales > Dimargaritaceae > Dimargaris > Dimargaris xerosporica. Next base: position 17,169 of record JANBQA010000166.1, read on the forward strand.
AACACTCTGCCTGGGGGATGCTGGATCGACATGTGCGCCATCTGAAACCCAACGGTGTAGGTTACCCTGGGCGCCCAAGGCCTAACCAATGGCCACCAGCTCAACCTTCCACTGGAAATGCCATGTACCCCGTGCCGAACCAAATCAGACCAGGAGGCTCTGGGCCCTACCCAAATGTGGCCGCGTTCCAGCCGTTGCCCACCACGAGCAACCCACTGATGGCTCCATTGGGTGCGATCCCACATCAATACCCGCTCGGCGCGGCTGGTCCGTACACCAACCCTATCGTTTACCCAGGCCAAGTTCCGATTGCCCAACCTGTTCCATTGGGATCAGCCAATTCCAACGCACTGGCCGGTGCGCCAGGGGCTGGCATAGCTGTTCGACCAGCCACCCTGCACACTAGCTCTAGCGGCACAGGTATGGCAGCACGGCCGATGCCAGCGCGACCACTGCAACGCTCTTCTTCGGTCGACTCCGATGCAGATTCCGCGTCGGATTACATGGGAGCTTCACCTTCCCGACCAGTTGCAAATGCTCGTAAGCGGATCCTAGATAACGATGACGATGAGGAGAGCGATTTGGGCATTCCAGACGACTCGTCTAGCTCTTCGGAAGGTGGCGGAAGCGCCTTTAGTGCGTGGGACGAGTCCAGTGAGTCCTCCAGTGAATCCGACGCAAGTACTGTTGTTTCCAGTGACAGCGATTTCGAGTTTAGGCCGAACCGGTCCGCACCAAAGCGCAAACGTACGCAGAAGCGTGGCCGCCCTTCCGCAGCTGCGCGGGGTAGCCAATCAACGTCCTCGCTCTTTGTTCAGCGCCGGCGGAATCCACGAACTGCGGGCGCTTTTCTGGACTCGGAAAGCCAAGACTCATCCGATACGAGCGACTGGGGCCCTGGGACCAAAAAACGCACCATGCATAAGCCGTTGATCCATGACCTGGACGCTGCTGCTGCGCGTACGTCGACGCGGCGATCAGCCCAGTCGGTAAAAACGTATAATGAAAACGACATGTACGAGTGGGGCTCAGACCTAGGGAGTGACCCGGATGCCAACGAGCCACGCCTCTCGGCACCGAATGCCTATGCACTCGATGAGTCAGAGTCTGATCGCGCAGCGCCTGGTAACTCGGCCAAAGCGGTACCTTTGGTTGGCGAACCCAGCGCCACGGGCGAGCCCAACATCGAAATGCTGCTTGACTTTCGACTTCGACCCACCAAAGACGCCCTGTCGGATGACCCCAATGACTATGAGTACTATGTCAAGTGGCAGCATTGGAGCCACTGGTATGCCACCTGGGAGCAATTTAGATTTCTCGAGCAAAGCAAGGGCGCGAAGAAGTTGAGCAACTACGTCAAGAATGTGGTAGAGCCCGAGGTGCAGTTCCGAGCGGACCCTGATGTGACCGCTGAGGAAATCGACCAGGCCAACATCCAAAAGGAGCTGGAACGGGATAACCAGGCCAACTACCAACTCCTCGAACGAGTGATTGCGTGCCGATCTGCTCGGTTCACTGCATCCGAGCGCCAGGCCATGGTCCCAGGCAGTTCACCTGCCACGAGCGCTTTGGCCGAGACGCTGTCAGCTGAATCGTCGGAGCCGACGCTAGGCACTGAGATGGAGTACCTGTGCAAGTGGAGCCGTTTGCCACACAAGGACTGTACCTGGGAACCGCAAGCGTTGATTGTGGCCAAGGGCGGGCAACCGGCTATTGACGCGTTTTATGACCGTTTGGAGAGTCAGACTCTGCCACACCGCGGGGAGCACTACCATAGTCGAACGCGACCCCGACCACGGTTTACCTCGATCCCCAAGCAGCCATCGTATTTGCCGGGTGGCGAGTTGCGGGACTACCAGCTGACCAGTATCAATTGGATGGCCTCGCTGTGGTCGCGCAACGAAAACGGCATCTTGGCGGACGAAATGGGTCTGGGCAAGACGGTGCAGACTATCTCATTCATCTCGTATCTGTTCCACAGCTTACACGTCTACGGGCCGCATTTGGTAGTGGTCCCACTGTCGACTATCACCGCCTGGGAACGTGAGTTTGAGCGATGGGCGCCAGACCTCAACGTAATTTCTTACACGGGCGACAACCGAAGTCGCCAAGCGATTCGTCAGTTTGAGTTTTACGTGCCGCCCACGGGCAGCCAGGGCCAGCCCATCTACCCAGCTCAACCTTGCACTACCACCGCAAGTCAAGAGCTAGCCGAGACGAGGCGGACCCAACCCAAGTTGCTTTTCAACGTGGTGCTGACAACCTACGAACTGGTGCTCAAGGACCGCGACCTGCTTGGGGATATTCGCTGGGCCTTTTTGGCGGTCGACGAGGCGCATCGGCTCAAGAACCGCCAGTCGCTGTTATCGGAAGCCTTGCGAGGCTTCCAAGTGACCAACTGCTTGCTGGTGACCGGAACACCGCTCCAAAATTCGGTCAAGGAGCTGTACGCGCTGTGCAACTTTTTGATGCCCGACAAATTTAGCGACCAAGAGCACGCCGTGTTTGATTTTCAAGTGGCCGATGCGGACCCAGAAAAAATTCGCGAACTGCACCAGCGGTTACGGCCGTATATGCTAAGGCGGTTGAAAAAGGAGGTGGAGAAGTCGTTGCCACAAAAGATTGAACGCATACTTCGCGTTGAATTGGCGCCCATGCAGGTACACTATTACCGCAACATCCTCACCCGCAATTACCAAGCCCTCAACCGTGGCAGTACTGGCGCCAGCCAGTTGAGCTTGCTCAATATTGTGATGGAGTTGAAAAAGGCCTCGAACCACCCCTTTTTGTTTCCCAACGCTGAGACGCCTGCCGAGGGTACGGTGGATCAACTCAAGGGTCTGATCAAAAATAGTGGCAAGATGGTGCTGCTGGATAAGCTGCTGACCCGGCTCAAGGCGGGCGGCCATCGCGTGCTGATTTTTTCGCAAATGGTGCGGCTCTTGGACATCCTGTCCGATTACTTGGCTCTTCGTGGGTATGCGCACCAACGCCTGGACGGCAGTGTTGGTTCGGAAGCGCGCAAAAAGGCCATTGATCAGTTTAACGCGCCTGGCTCTACCGATTTTGTATTTCTGCTATCGACGCGCGCCGGTGGCCTAGGAATTAACCTGACCGCAGCCGATACGGTGATTATATTTGACTCGGACTGGAACCCCCAAAATGATTTGCAAGCCATGGCCCGAGCGCACCGTATTGGCCAAACCAAGACAGTCAATGTTTACCGGTTTATCTCCAAGGGTACCATCGAGGAGGACGTCATAGAGCGAGCCAAGCGGAAAATGGTCCTCGAGTACTGTATCATCAAGCGCATGGACACGTCCGGGCTGAGCGTGCTCCAGGCCGACGCTAAGGCGGGGCCTCGGGTATCGTTGGCGGCCAAGGCTGCGCTGCAAGAAATGGCTGGCAGCGATGCGGCCGATCGGCTGGCGCAGTGGCTACCGAACCACAAGGGTGGCAGTCAGCAATACTTCAACAAAGATGAGCTAAGCGCCATTCTTAAATTTGGCGCGTCCAACATGTTCAAGGAGTCTGATACCCAAAAACGGTTGGACGACATGGACCTGGACGATATTCTCAACCGCGCAGAGCACCATGACACCGCTGCTACGGCCAATGCCGAAGGCGGATTACAAGGCGAGGAGTTTTTAAGCCAGTTCCAGGTTGCCGATTACGGGCCCGGGGACGACGAGATGATGGAGTGGGACGACATTATACCCGAGCAGGAGCGTCATCGCGCTGAAGAGGAGGCTGAACAGGCACGGCTCCGGGAGGAAGAGGAGCTGTACTGGTCCAGTCGACGGCGGCGACGCGTCGTATACTACGCCGAAGATGGCAGCGAAATCCCGGGCAGCAAGGGAGACTCTCGCGGCGGAAAGGCCGCCAGTGCATCGGGTGGTTTGGGCACACCAACGGGCCGTGTCGGAAGCACTGGTCGACGAGGCACCAACGGGCAATCTGCCAGTGCCGGATCCCAAACAACCAGTGACCCACAGCATCTCAGTGACAAGGAATTTCGTGCCTTTCACCGGGGTATCTTGCGGTATGGTGATGTGCGGCAACGGTTTGACGATATTGTGGCGAGCGCCCCCCACCACGAACTTGCCGCCAAGGATCGATCGATGCTTGAGGATACCTTTGATCGGCTACTCGTAGCCTGCAACAAGGCGCTGACGTCCACGCCCCGGAAAAAGGTCAAGCGGACCGCTGGGCTGCATGATCGCGCTGGAAGCGGTGATGACGCTAGTGCCCACCCGCCAAGTGACGACAATGACGATAGCGACACGCAATCCAAGGCTGCCGCTGCCACCACCATTAGCAGCAGCAGCCACGGTCACCCCCGTGCCTGTATCATTGCGTTTGAAGGCTTTAGCAACATCAATGCCTCTGTATTGGTGCCGCGAGTGCAGGAGCTCAGGTGTCTCCACGATGCGCTAAGCCCGCTGGCCAACCCTCTCCGGTTTCGACTTGGCACTACGCTCAAACCGGTCCACAACTGGGCTTGCAGCTGGGGGCAAAAAGACGATGCCATGCTGCTTGTCGGCGTGTACCGCCATGGATTCGGGGCCTGGGACCAAATTCGAGACGATGCCGACCTAGGGTTTGCCTCCAAGTTTAGCCTAGGCCCCAGTGGCCATCCCGCTACGGGGACTAAATCAGCCAAGCTCAGCACGAGTGGGTCCACGCGAACGCGTGCTCGCAAGACGATCGACGCCCCCAAGGCAACTCATTTGGTGCGCCGGTGCGAGTATTTGTTGAAGGTTGTAGAACAGCAGCTGCACCAAGCTCGTCACAAGCAGCGGCAGGTATCATCCAAACCCACAGCCCCCAAGGCCTCCAAGTCAGCGCACACCAGCCGCCGGCGTCGCCCGGCATCGAGCAGTGAGAGTGAGTTTACCGATACGCCATCCCACCGGTCCCGTCGGGCCGCCCCAAAATCTATCCCAGCGCGTCCCAAGCGCACCAAACGAGTATCCACCGGTGATGGTGATAGCGAGGTGGACGACTACGTGCACACCCCCAAGCCCAAATCCACTTCACGAAGCCGCGCCAGCAAACCATTGCGATCGAGTCCGTCCAAAGCAGTGCTGGGTAGCCCCAGCCAAGATGGCGGCAGCGCTGCGAACCATCAGCTGGTGGGATCACCAGATTCCATAGATTCTGGTACGGGCGGCGGCTACTCGCACTATGACAGCATGGACGACGACGAGTGCAAAGAAAAAATGCGCCCTGTGCGTCATGAGCTGAAACGGATCCGCAAGGACCAGTCGACGGCTGCCTCGAGCAAAGAAAAGGCCCAAACGATCAGGGAGTGCATCAAAGCGATTGGCGATCACATCGAGGCGTACCTGCAGCACCCCGACCGCCAAAAGACCATGACCAAAGCTGCTCGCGACCGTGAGCACCGTCACCTCTGGGCGTTTACGTCGTACTTCTGGCCTCGGCCCGTCTCTCCCACCAAGCTTGAGTCAATCTACCGCAAGATGGCTGAGTAAGCGGTGGACGGTGCGTTTCTGGGGCAGAGTGGTTCCTGGTGTTGTGATATTAACTAGAGGTGCCCATGTGTTGAGAACGATGTATTTTTGTTGAGGTGAGCGCAGGCGTGGAGTAGCCCTTTAGTTTAGTTACCAGTGATCTTCTCAATTTTTTTTGCATACCTCCGTTTAAATTTATCGAGCGTAGCTGGGCTCTGTTATTAGGTTATTTTGCCAAGGCCACCAAAGCAACCCATCATGGGGCGCTATCGCGTCGGCCATCATGCTTGTATTAAATTTTATTTGCCAGTGCGCGCGTCCCTGATAAGTGGTTGATGTAATTTGAGCGCAGCAGTTTTAGTGGAGCTGAGCGCTACGGTTGACCAACTGTGCTCGCTTCCCTCGCTGGTGCGCTTCTAAAGTGTGCCCTACACAGGCCCTATTATGAGCAGCCCATCACGACCCCGCTGTTGCTCCTTAACTGCCTTGCCTGTCTCCCCTGGTTGGTACGCTTGTTTGCCTCGTAGCGTTCCATATTTTTTTCGGCTTAGGCGTTGTTTGGCTGTCAACGTTGGGACTACTCTGGATATTTGTAGCACTTGTCCTCTTTGCGCGTGACCCATGGCCATGGACACGTTCAATCCCCAGCAGCAGCGCATTCTGACGGAGCTGAAGCAGATTGCCTTTACCGTGGAAGAAATGTAAGCCAATGTGAAGTCAGCCACCATCCTATGAAAGGAAGTCCAAGGTAAATCGCCACCAGTGACCGCCCCATGGCGGTCGTGGATCTACCAGCTGGCCTCAGATATTGACCGCTATTCTTGAACTGACTGCCAAGGCCTGGAATGCCTGTCTCCACCTCTAGCGCGATCGCGTTAGACCAAGCCGCTGCCCTCACATCGCCTGGCGGTGCCTTTTTCGACGCCCAGCAACGTGCCGCCGTGGTGTTCGACCATTGGGCCCAACTCTTGCACTCGGA
>JANBQA010000167.1:0-23377 GCA_027576955.1 Dimargaris xerosporica
TTTCAAAGTTTTGCAGCAGGTCATTGCTTTTCAACATTGCGAAAAGCGCTGCCACCACCGCAAGGATTTCCTTGGTGTTATAACTTTGACCAAGATAGGACAGGCTATGCTTGATTCTGACCCAATCCATCCGATGCTTATCAAATTTGATATGCAACCATGGGTTGACAAATTCTGGTAGGTCTAGGCCCTGAAACGAGTATTGCTCAAAGAGGTCAGGGTATTCAAGTTTCCAAGTGTCTTGTTGTTTAGAATTGGCTTTAAGGTAGTCAAGGAACCGGCTGACCATTGCACGAAATTCGGGCTGCCCTCCATCCAGCAAGGTGTGCAGCCCCACTAGATTGGGTGCTCCTTTGACTGGTGATAGCTTTAGAATATCGCGTAAAGTGGCGAATACCTAGAAGAAATGATTACCCCAGACAATGAAACGCATCGTCGTTTGAGTTATTATACGTTGCAGAGTGTTTGGCAGCCGTTAACCGGACAACATCACCCATCATGCGTATACCAAAGTTTTCATGAATGGCCCCACACCACATTAGAACACCGCCATTGCATTTGCTCACTAGGTTGGTGGCATTGGTGCTCCTTAAATGCTATTGTGTTGTTAAAAGGCTTAGCTATAAATGCTGAATACCGATAGCTAGTTTGGATACACGTACCTCACCACCAAAGTAACGGTTTTTGGTCTCCTTCACAATTATTTTTGGCAGCCGAGCTGTGATTCGAAATTGCCTCTCAGCATCAGGTGGTAGCCAGTATGCGATAATCATTAGCAGCTCAGGGGACAAGTCAAGTAGTCCTAATGTTTTCGTTTGCTTGTGAACAGGTGGGTCAGGTTCTTTTACGGTATTCTCACCCTGCTGTGGTATAGGGATGATATGAGCCAGACTAACAGTAACCAGGGCTGCCAGCAGCCAGATCACCATACGAGCCATGGTGAGCGCGTGGTGTCAATGGGTGCGTGCGGGGAGGAAGGAACAGAGCTACGTTGGCGCCGCGAGCCTGAGCAGACCGGAGCTAAAAGGTTGTGCTTGAGCGGAAAGCGTGCAATAACAAGAGCGCCAAGTGGCGCAGAGGCAACGACAACTCAGCAGGATGGAGGACAGTTGCGACAGAGAAGACGGTTGCTGTAAAAAGGCGAGGGCTTATGAAGCAGGTGGCCAACCAATCGTCATTTATATGTGCGCAACTCGGGGCCAGATACTGGAGATGCTTTACTACCCATTTGCCCTTTCCACTACCACTTCCCCCAGGGTCGCCAGCCATCGCACACGCGTACACGGACAAAGAAACGTTGGGGTGGGCTTATCAGTTAGCCGACAAGGCTTGGTGTACCGCTGAGTGGTCGGAGGCAGCAAAATAAAGCTGCTGGCGAGCCATCGATGCTGAGCCGTGTAACTCTGTAAATGTTTCACCATAGATCACTTTGCTGGCTTTTTGCCGTATGCCGTAATGGGGCAATGGACGAGAATGCTATTTGTGTACAAGGGTCATACTATGCTAATGACAATAGTCAATCGCATATCTTTATTGTCTGCTTAGGTGGCGATGCAGAGCTTGAATAAGAGAAAATGCTGTCACCGTTAAATTGTTTCCCGTTCTATTATGCAGCTATTTCCTAACCGGTGACATTAAAAGGTATCCTGGGCCAAAGGCGTCAATTTATACTCTTTACCCCTCATCATCAAGATTCGCCGCTTGTCCTGCTTTTTTCCCCAATACCATTCCCTTTTGACCAGACTCATATCAGTCAAAGCCAACCAGAGCAATGAGGCCTTTGTCATGGACTACACTGCTGTGCCACACCCATGATCAGGTGCCGTATGGTGTGATCATATGTGGTTCCACCAACAACCAGCGGCTGTTTAGACTGGCTTTGGCACCGGATATCGCAGTTTGAATGTATAATTGATGAGAACATTGGGTCCGGTGCATCCTTGATGTATTGGGGCATCTTGTTGTTAGGCTCTATCTATCCATTGGCATCGTTCACCCACTAGAGCAGGCTGGCAACACCCAGTGCGCCCTTTGGTCACACTCACGCATCTAATAGCGACTATGCGGTCGTTGAGTTTTGCAATAGATCAAGATAATGGAGCAATGCAGTCCAAGTGGTTACAAATTTCGGCCCACCAGCATACAGCAATAGCTGTTTGGTAGCAAAAAAGGAGCGGTCGTTATAATGGGCAGCTGTAGGTCAGCTCAACAAGCAGAGCGGGCTAGAGCCAAGGATGCATGAAAAGCTACGTGCAGCATTCCGTAGATATATCTTGTCCATGATGCCCATCACCATATTGCTACAACCCACCAGTCCTTGCTGCCTACAAACTTATTCCCAAGTGGTCAACAATATTGTCTACAACGATATTTACTGCACTGCAGTTGTAGCATGTCAATGAGACTAGTATCCTCTATATTACTTTTAAAAGTGGGTGCACGATGGGCTATATTAAATGCTTTCTCCATTGTGATTTGTCATTGGTTATCTGTTGTTTATTATCACAAACCTCTGTGCCAAATCGACGCTGTAAACAGGCCCAGCTCCCATTGTGTGTTCCATCCTTTACGGTGTATCTTGGCTAGTCATGCGTCAAAGGAAAAGAGGTAAAAAATATCAGCCCTGTATCGCTACCTTTTATGGGGCCGGGAGATAAAGTAAAATCTTGGAGGGCTTGAAAATAATCGCTTTATTCAAAACGACAAACAACTAATATTTATAACCCTTGATACAGCTGATGGTAGTACTCTTAAGAGCAAAAAGTATTTATCCTAGATAGTCACGGAATACGTCGATAGCTAAGGCCAATATAATCCTGTTGAACGTAAAAAGGCCATTTCGGGGTTGAGATAGTGCCACTGTTTAGGAAAGCTACGGCATAATCTGACGCTGTGTGGCGTCCCATTTGTATTGTGCGTATAGTGAGCAAGATAATAAACTAGGCTGCTTTTGTTTGATGTAAAGGCTTATCCCAGGTAATCAGGTAAAGTAACACTGTCGGCTTATCTAACGTGAAAGTGATCGGGAATAGGACCGCGAGTACGATCGTGACGGGGTATAAGAGCGACGGCGATCAAAGGCGCGACGACGTGATGGAGTGCGCGAGAGCGACGGCGAGTACGAACGACGACGAGGCCCACGGCGGCGACTATACGACCGCGACGATGAGCGCGATATCGAAGAATACGATGGGGATCGGCGGTAACGGTGCCGGCCCCGGAATCCACGCGATGGACTACGGCTGAGTGGCGAACGAGTACGTGAGCGACGAGAACCCCGGTAAGGGGGTCGATAACCGCGCCCACGCACGGAACGTGAACGGGAGCGCGATCGGGAATAGGACAGCGACCGAGATCGCGAGAATGAGTCACGGCGACCTGGCCGGTACGATGATCCACTGAAATGCATAGGCCTTCCTCGACCGCTGAAGTGGTTGCGTCGGTTTGACCCTGGACGGTAACGTTGCTCGCGCACACGACGACGGCTCGAGCCGCGGCGGTACGGCGGTGTACGCGAACGCGACCATGAGCGGGATCGCGAACGAGAGTACGAACGACTTGGTGACCGGCGGCCACCTCGCCGGTAATACGGGGATGCATCACGGCGGATCCCACCACGTGGAGGAGGGGATAGACGGCCACGTCGACCCTGGCGCTGCGACAGGCGTGAAGGTGAACGCACTCGGTCACCCCGAGATCCTGTGGCTGACTTGTCGCGGCGAGGGGAAGGAATGCGATCCATAATCTTGACCGCAAGCACGGCACCATCGAGCTGGCCCCCGTCCATTCCTTTCTTGGCTAGCAGTGCTTCATCGGATGAGGCAAAGGTGACGTACGCCACGCCCATCGTAATCTTGAGTCGTCCCTGCGTGGGAAGGCTCACATTGGTTACTTGGCCATACACGCCAAAGATCTCTTCCAAGTGAGCCGATTGCACGTTGCGGGTGACGTTGGTGATACAAGCAAACCTGCCGGGGCCTTGAGCCGTTTCCGCGCTCGAACCTTTTGCTAGCAAACGGCCACTAGTTATGTTTTTAGGTCATGGTTTAAAGCAAACGCAGGTTGCCATGAGCATATTGCATCGAGCGCACATGGCTAATACTGCATCCGTAGGGCTTCACATGAGCGCAACACTAATAATAAGCCTATCGCTATGACTTGTTATTTCCTAATGACCTACACCCACGACAACGGATAAAGCAGTGTCGGAGCGAAACAATTGAATCTATTGCTTACCTTGAATCTGTGCGCATTGGAGAGCGACTTACAGAGCGGGAGCGCGACATGGGCCTCCTATTCCGATGGATCCACGGCCCATTTAATCCATGTAACCGAATTCAAATGTTAGATCGGCCTGGTACAGTGTACCGTGTTTCACTGCTCGCTGGGCTAAGCGTGATTAGTTTAAAACGCGCAACAGCGACAACTTACATGGTGTGTAAGTGAGGCAGGTAAACAGCAATTGTCCACGCCGGGTGTCAATTGGGAAAACAGAATGGCAGGCGGCGCTGAAGTTGGCGTACGCAGCGTGGGTTGGAGTCTATGGAGCTAAAGTGAACCAATCACTACTAAAGTGAGCACAGAATGACTCTGCCGATTATACTGATCAACCACGAGGGCTAGCGACGAATGATGCCGTACTGGTTAGGTAAAGCCAACACTAAGCGCACTGATCCCGCAATGCCTTGATGAAAGGAAAAAAAAATGCGCAAGTTGGGTAAAAGGAGGAAGAAAGGGAGAGAGCCAGAGAAACCACCCCAAAAAGAAAATAATAACAACAAATGCATAGTCCAATGAAAGCTTCTGCGGTGGCCTTTCAGTGAAGCTAAAAATTACCGCAATCCCCTAGTATTATTATTCCTTTATTTGCTGCGCTTAGCCGTGTCTGGGGACTTATTGACGCCCCGCCACCGGAGAGGTCAGCCGAAACCAACGCGCCAGCACCTACTGAACTAGTAATAGCAATAAACGGCAATCAACGTCTATAGCAACTGAACCTGCCACTTTAGCAGGAACTGACAGCGGCTTAGCCTCTACTCCTACCATATTCACACCATGGTTGTTTATTGTACAAGGGTACCGGAATGAACAATTAAAAAATTACACCATTGCGTGCGTATTTCTTCCTACCGGCCATACCCAGGGCCCACAAGGAGGGAGGAGAAGAAGGAAGATTTGATAGCCCTGGAATCCTAGCGGGTGCGTTCAGGCTGCCACCGAGCCACCTGTATCTCACAGATGCGAAACTGGGCCAACGTGTCAGCAATAGCGTCACGACGACAAGGGCCAAATTGGTAGGCAAACAATGCCGCCCAAGCCGATGATGGGTGGCCCACGCCAGCGATCGTCAAAAGCAGCTTTTCCAACTGGGCAGGGATATCAACATAGCACAAGATTAACCGCTTTTGCACCTGCGTGGTTACGCGGTTCGCCGCAATGAGTTGATCCCAAGAAAGGCTGCTTGCTGTGGCAGATGGTGCGTTACTAACTAGCCCACGGCCAGCGACTTGGCCCAAAGCCTCTGGCTGCTGGTATGATTGCTGGCGAACAGGCACCACCAGAACCGTGTACTGTGCATGCTGGTGGCGCAGTGGGCGTTGGGAATGAGACTGGGACGGGAATTGCCGCTGATACAATACGAAATCGCAGGCAAACTTGAAGCCTGAGCGCACCGTCCACCCACGACTACGGTAGTAGTGGTACGCAACGTATCGGTACAGAAACGCACCGTCGGGTTGCTGCGTGAAGATTGACCACAGGGCCTCGGAGTTGAGCGATGCCTGGTGTGGGTGCGTGTACACGTCCAAACTGTTCAACGCCCAGGCCAAGTAAAAGGTCTCTTCCAAAGTCAACCTATACATCTCCAGCTCCAACCCACTGTTTGGCTCGTGTGGCACTGGCCCATCGCTCGCTGCTAGTGGTGCCACAGCCGTCAAGGGCATTGTCGAGACGAGTATTGGCGGCAGTAAAGAGTTCTCGGGCGGCCCGCAACCGTGACGACTGGGTATCGCCAGCGCGTCCATACGTGGCTCCAACATACCTTCGTTTGAACGGACATATGGTTGATGGGGGTGTTGTCGTTGACGAGCCGCCTGACGTTGCTGGCGACGTAATCGGGTCACATCCTCTGGGGCCAACCCCGACGGTTGGTCCAAAGGCATACGCCGCTGGTCCACCCCACCACTGTGACCATCCTCTGGCTGAGCAAGCGTCTCGAGTTCCTGGTGTAGCTGACCAGGCTGCTGCTGTCGGGCGTAGTCCAACTGTCGGCGCCACCACGTCGGCTGACTACGCGACAGTGCGCCCTTGCCGAAACATCCCCAATACCAGAGGTACACCGAGGCCAACGGATCCCAACTCCAAGGGATCCATACTAGGCAAGGCTGCGACGACGGATCGGCAACATAGGCCCGGAGGCGGGGACGGTCACGATTGCAACGATGAGATGAGGTCATCTGTCCCAGCATGGTCAACGAAGGGAGACCATGATGGCTTCCAGATGTGAAATGCCAGAAAGCTGTTATTAAGCGGATGGGTCCACCCATTGGCTCATCCAATGCCATGAAACTAAGCAGCGCAGCTCAAGTGTAGTGGCCCGACGTAGCTGGAATTGCTATGGATGGGCCGCCCGCTTCGAATCGTTGGGTCTAGGAACTTTTGTACAAGGACACAAATGAGGAGTTTTCGATTTATTGTTACGGGGCAAAACCAGAGATGAACAAGCTGTTGTGCGTGGTCGAAAAAATATAGTAATGCATGGTGTATTATTACAAAAAGCATACTGCAATAGAACAAGGCAAGGGTGCTTCATTTGCGTGTGTGGGTGTGTGTGTGTGTGCATAGATATATGTTTGTGGACATATATATCCGTTGGAAGCAAAAGCCATCAATGCTCGTCAAAAGCAGTGGCCGCGATGGCCATACAGAAACAACGGCCTAGGAACGGCTAAAAAACATGAACAAAAAAGCGGAAACTGTACAAAAGCACACATCGACATGCTAACCAATGGTGCTCAAACACAGCCACAGGGCACTGGGATGGTGGGGGGACTGTGTGCTAATGAATCGCGGCGCTGGTGGGCTCCATCACCAAAGACGAGTCCAACACCGAGCCATGGCGACTGCCAAACGACGACCCAAACAACGAGGAATGGTTGACGCTGGTCGGCGGCGGGGTGTGAGTGGCAGCCCGTAGACCGTTGGGGTAGCCCAGGGACGACGAAACGGTAGGGTTAGCTTGGGGCCGAACGCCCAAGGGGTTCTTGGAAAAGCTCAGGCGGATACCGCCATTGTTGGAGTGTGTCACGCGTTTGCCGTCCAGATCGCGCATGGCCTGCAGGGCGTGGGCAATATCCTCAAATTCGACAAAGCATATGGGTCCGGCGTTGGGCTTGGGGCGGAAGCTAAGGCGCTTGTACCCGGGGGCCTTGGAGAATAGCGCGCGAAGCTCGTCCTCCGAGGTGCTTACCGGCAGGTTGCCCACGTACAGCGTATTGCAGGGTGGGTTCTGGTCGTTGGAGTTGACCGAGCGCGTGTGTGGGATGGACAGCTTGGTGGGCACCGAGCAGGACATGGGCAAGCCAGGCACTGGCGTGATGGAAGACGAGCTTCCGCCCAACGGCAAATTGGCCAAGCGATTGTTGAGGCTGCCCAGCTCCATGGTGGAGTTGAGGAGCGAACCGGACCCCGCCGAGGAGCCAAACAGCTGGTCGATATGGTTCAACGACGCAGGGTTGGTGTTGCGGCGTTCGGACTGAGTTTTGGTCAGACCAAAGCCAATGGCGCGGGCAGCGGGGGCCGAGGTGCCCAAGGACATGGGCGAGTCCCGCAACATGGCGTGGTGAACCGAGTTGCGCCGCTGCAAAAAGTTGGAAGGGTTGTCCAGCGACGACAGGCCCGAGTCAGGATAGAAGTCAAATACCCCGTTGTCGTTGGGCGGGAACAAGTCTGCAGCTGTGGTGACGCTCGTCGAGGAGCCCGCGACGCCCAGCCCCGCTGGAGGGCCCCCGCCGGTGGACAACGGCGTGACGGGCGCCGACGAGCAAAAGGGGTCGAAGCGCTTGCCGACGTGAGCCGTGGAGACGGTGGGGAACAGGTAGCCCGAGCTGGCAGCGTCGTGGCCCAAGCCGTGAGGGTGGTGGGGAGCGTGGACGTTGTTGTTGGTGCTGCCCAAGCCGCGCTTGGCATGCAGGTTCTTTTTGGCCATTTCTGCCTTGAGGACGCAGTTTTTGTCCAGGTCTACGCGGCGCCCGGTCAGCAGGTTGCGAGCCTCGCAGGCCGCAGCACGCGTGCGAAACTTGGCAAACCCAATGCTCTGCTTGCGGGTGTTGGTGCTGGCGGTGGTGACCGAACCCGAGTCGTCGCCATCGCTGTGGTTCCCCGAAGTCGGAACCTTGAGAATGGCGGCCTCGAACTCGGGACAAAACGTGAACATGTTTTGGAACTCGCGCTCCAGCATGTCGTCGGGGAACCCCACGACAAAAATGGTGGTGATCTCTTCACGGTGGTCCACCATGGTTAACGTGACAAGATACAGAAGGAAAAAACGGGAGGGGGCGAGTAACGAGCGTACGGCACAGGTCAAGACCCGAATGAAACGGTAGAGGGCTCAAAGCACGCCACGGACGAAACGAGCCAAATGCAGTATATAAAGTAGCGCTTGCAGCCGGCAATCAGCTATGCATATCACACGATGGGTGGGAGCGAGGAGCAATTGGGGTGGGCACAACTAGACACAACGGAGACAATATACAAGCACACACACACCAAACGTCGCCAGCGAAAAAAAAGGTAACACACGGGTGCTAAAGAAGGCTCAAGGGCTTTCTGACAAGGACTGAAGATGAAGGGCGCGTTCACAGAAATATATGGTCGCACTAAAAAGAGAGGAAGAGTGAGCAAGAGCAATGCAGATGAAACGTAAAATAAAGAAACGACCAACCAACTCAACGAGCAAAGATGGTGGTCGACAATGGGATGCAAGAGTGACACACAGACCAGTAGACACAGAGCAACCAAAAAATAATTGACCGGGTTCGGTAGTGCGCAAGAACAACACAAAAAAACGACTCAACTTTGGCGCAATATGCAGGTAACGCTGCCAAAGGTAGAGCACACTGCGGGCCAAACGACACAAAAGGGGCGTCGGCACACCGCTGGAACAGACAGGGAACACCAGGACAGAGGGCCGTCGAAACAAAAAAAGTGGGGCAGAGGAATCCTGCGGCGCGCGTCACCGGTCACCAAAACTGTCGTGGGCACGAGGAGGGTCTGGTTTAGGCAGCAGCGGAATATATGTGGGGAATACGATGCACGTCAGGTGAGGGATGCGGCAACTGTACGCAATGCGAAAAAGCACATACACGCTAAAGTATGGGCAATATTGCTTTTGGCAGACGGGGGGGCAAGTGGTGGGCGCGGCAACCAAGGGCGTGAAAGGGAAGAGGCGCTGGCCAACGGTAGAAAAGGCAGCAACGACGGCGTGGCGTGGGCTATGTAGAGTGTATGTATGTATCTGTGCAAAAAAAGGTGAGTATGCGTATGCTAAATAAAAGGGTGGTGAACAAATGCGAGTGCAAGGCCGACACAGCGTACTCGTCAATAGTGCTGTGGTGTGAGCAGGGGGGTGCAAAAGGGGGGGGTACGCTGGAAAACAGGGTTGTGGCCGGTGGCGGCAAAAGGGTCACTAATCCCACCCAGCGACCAATTGGTTGCAAAAAAAACGCGTTGGGTGCTGGCCGCCAATGAACGCGGGCAATGCGGCAAGAGTGGGAAATATCAGCCCACGGGTGGCGACTGTGGGCGCCAGGCAAAAAACAAAATGGCAGTGTGTGAAAAAAACGACGCTGGAATACGTACGCAATGGAAATAAAACAGGAAGGAGAAGAAGCGGTACGAATGGGGGCGAGTGAGGGTGTGAGTGTGGTATGCGAGTGTGGTTGTGCAAGGTCAGTGGGAAGAAGGAGCCAAGTACGGAGAGGCCCGACGTGGGTGCGGGAACGCCGGCTTTTAAGTACTGGTCGGCCACCAACCAACGCGGCCACATCGGCGCGTGAGGGAACAGGGTAAAAAAACATAAAAGGTCGCCCCACGGCCCCGATCGGCTGACCCGTCCATGGGACAAATAACTTGGCAGGGCCTGTGTTGAACAAAAACAGTAGCGGCGGCTCTCCTCACCTTGCCCCCAAGCTCCTCTGCGCTCAACTCTGGCCACGAGTGCCGCGAGCACTGCACCTACTGGGTCCTGGCTGCCGGACACCGCCGAATGGCCGCTCCTTGGCTCGGCCTCGTTTGGGCCGCGACGCTGGCCAAACCTGCACAGGCCCATTTGCTTAATAGCCACCGTGCGATGAAATAAGACGGGAAGGAAGGCCCCACCAGGTTAGCACGGGACCTGTGCGCGGGTCTCTGGGCTGCCCACCTGGCAACGACCCCAAGGGCTGCCTGTGGCGACAGGAGCGTCGAGGCCAAATGTAAAAAACTGGCACGTTGACAGTGGTTTTTTCCACTTCTGGAGCCATTGGCGTGAGGGTCCGCCAAGCAAAAGGAGAGCGAGGGATGAAAAGGGCCGCGGACCTGCTCGGTTGTTCGCCCGTCGCTGGGACCCTCTTGGTTCGTTTTATTGCTCGCTCGGTCGCGATCGCCTGTGGTCAAACGAGCGCTCACCAAAAGAGGTGGCGAGGGACCCAGCATCTCGTCCGCTTCTCTTCCTTGCGGCTTCTTTCCCCCCTCCCTTCCCCCTCACCCACCCCCTTGGTGGTTTCTCGCTTCACTCCCCCTAGCCCACCAATCATCGCCGGCGATTGCGCGGCACCAGGGGCAGGTGGTGGGGAGGGTGGAAGCGATGAAAAAGGACCCGAGCAACGTCGTTTTTTTCTTTTCCGCTTGGTCTTGCTGTTCAGACCCTTTCTTCCACTGGCCGACCGCCGCAGAATCGCTGACGGCAGCGGCACAAGGCCACAGGCCTGAGGAGGACCAGGGCCCCGTGACCCATAGCCTCACACTCACAGTGACCCAATAATGCCTTTGGGCCCCGCGGTCGCGCTTACCTGGCGGCCGAAAACGTGTGGTGGTGGCGGTCCGCCCTTGCTTCTTTTCTCCCTCGTTTGGAGTTCTTAGGGCCCATCAATGGTAGAAAGGGTGAGTCGAGGCGATCGGTTCGTTGGTAGTGCTGGCGACAAAGTATGACGCGGAGCCAATGCTGAGCGCCGGCCTCAAACCCAAGGTGCGCGGCATCCCCCGCAGCGCTTCTCAACGCAACATGCCTCGATGCCACCATTGAATTGAAAGCGAAAGAGAGAGGAGGCCTATTGGCAGTCACCTTGGTTGCGGCCAGCCCAAGCGCGCGACAGTCAGATCGCCCACGCATACACACCAGTCGCACCAAGTGACCCCGCACTAAGTACACCACTATCGCACAATGCGCTAGTCATTGATGTTGGTGGTTATCAATCGTGCCCGTTCTCCTGCTCGTGGGATGCGCGACCTGGGGCACAGATTCCATCTCACCTGGTCGTCACTCCTTTTCTTGTGATCGCGTAGTGGTATACCCACGAATTCATTTGGCACCTGTCGGCGTCGGCATCTGCCAAGTGGGCCCTCCCAAAAAAATAACAAAAGAGCCAGTCCCGCTTTCACTCGTGCACATACACAGGCAGGTTAGATACAGGTCGCCCGTTTGACTGGCGTTCTTCTCTCCACCCACTTACCACCACCAGACCCATGCACGGCACTGCGAAACCGGGGCTGCCTCGCGTGGCCAACGCAGCAGACGCCAGCTGGTCCTCAGGGGTCAGCCAGTTACAGAAGTCACCCACACGGCACCTGGCAGTGAGTCGATGCGGAGAATGAGCAGGAGGGAATGGCTCCACACACTGCTGGGGAAGGGCGTTGGATCCATGTAGAGCGAGCGTGTACCAAGCTGGCCCAGGTCAATAGTTGCCACGCACCGTGGTGCACGCATCACCAACTACGCTGTGGGAGTGGAGCCAGGATGCATCAAGGGGGATGGGGTGGGGAGAAGGAAGGCGCCCCTAGCAAGGCCCGCTCGACTGAGCATTAGTGGCAGAGGTGCACGTACACACCACTGCTATCCTGGTTTGAGCCGACCAGCTGCCGGCGCCATTACGCTAACACGTTAGGTGTGCCTGCCTGGCCCCACCCGCAGGTTCGGCGTCCATCGGTGTGCAGTTTATTTGAACTGTGTTTTTTTACCTTGAGTCGCAGGGTGACGGCGGGTTAGTTGGTTACAGCCAACAAGCGGTCGGGTAAGCACAGTGCAATCTAGGTGCTGAGGTAAAGTCCGACTACGGGCGGGCTATGGTTGCCATCGTCTGGCCGGAGCGAAAACAGCAGCCCTCCACTCTTTCCACCCAACCTGGCGCTCGGCCGCCGCCTCTGTTGCCCAAGAAAAGCAACTGCTGTAGCCACCTGACCCACTTAGCCCCGGTCGCATCCATATAGGGCTATCGGACAACGACGAGAGGGAAGGAAGGGCCGGCAGCGGCGCGAGGGACCGCAGAGAAAGGAAGTGGGAAAGCCCGCTGCTGCGAATCCCTTGGGTGCATCACATGTGTCCATTTTCGGATCTCGTCCAGTTTGAGCGTTGATTTTTGGGTCGGCCTGGTCAGCGCCATGCAGGCGGGTGGTGCGCGCACGCTGCTTCGTGATATTCTTGTCGGCAGCAGGCGGAGCATATCTTCCATTGTCTCGCCCACGCCCACCACCTGCCCTGTTTTTTTGTTCGTGCGCGTGTCGAGGGAACCGCCACCAACTCGACCAAGGTGCCACCGGATTCCCAGGCGACCTTGTCGCCCTTTTCGTTCGCGCGTCCTGGTTCCCAGTATGCAAAGAAAGACATGAGGATTCACCGGTTAATTAAGCGGGTCTGCCTTTTCCACGGCACCTCTTTGCAACCCGCGTTGGCACCTAGCCAGTGCTCAGCAACGGCGTGTGGGTTTTAGGAACAGGCACCACCAAGTGTCTTTTTTTCCTCAAATCCACCAGTGCGTCATATCTGGGCGGCGAGAGGGTTTTTTGGTGGCACGTAGAGAGCCCCGCCACCGCCGCCTGGGAATCTGGCGGTTTTATGAGACGATGGCCTCATCTGACCGCAAATCGCCTGATTTTGACCGCCCTTTGTGCCAACCACCAGTTTAGCACGCTCAGTACATCCTCAGTTCCATGACCAAGAATGTCTACTCTGTCCATACGTACAGGCGTAGAAAGACAGAATAGAGGGACAATCTGTTTTGGCCCAGAAATAACTGCATCAGGGCAGAGTGGGCCGTAGATGCACCCTATTTGCTGCCCATCAACCAACATAGCAGGGATCCGCTGATCAATACATGTAACCATAAGTTGGGCGGGGCGTCCATGGACCGGGCGATGGCCACTCTTTCCCTCGTGTCACCCTTCTCTGGCAAGTCCAATATATATATATTTATATAGAGAGAGGCCCAGAGCGGCAAAGGTGGCTGTGTGGAGTAACGGTCCAGGGATAGGCCAGCTGGCCCCCGTTACTGCCGCCTGAGCTCCGGGTTGAAGAGCACCACTTGCCATCCTGGATAGAGCAGCAAACCCCACTATCAGGTTAAAATGCTGCACGTGTTGGTGCGTCCACCCAGGACGTATGGCCAGCAGGAGTCGCCAAGTCGCTGGCACAAACGGGCCACGCCATTGGCGCCGCTGCCCTGGTCGATCACACGATGCACCGCCATACTGTGCTGAGAAAAACACACACACATCCTCTGGCCTAGAACGACGCGGCCGCATTGGCTTGCACTTGCTAGTCGTCAGGTACCTATTGCTGGCTTGGGGTAGCTGGATTGCCAGCTGCTGTGTTCTTTTGCCAGACCTGGACCGCGCGTCAAGGGCCACATCACCGGTACGCTTGAGAAGATTGGCCTGTAGACTCCACAACAACAACAACAGTAGCAGCAGTGCCAACGCCCAAAGGTTCATCACTCAACTTTTGTGCAGCTTGGTCGCCTAAACCAAGGCATCCACTGACCACAATTTCTTCAGTGCGGCTATGAATTTTTTGGGGCCTGCTTACTCTTAGAGAAGAAGCACCTGGCCAGTGGCGGCACCACATCTGATGATTCTGTACAAAGGGCGTGGCCCAACGTAGGTGCCATGGTCATGCTTGGCAGGTGATATCTATGCCCCCTCTCCCAAGAGGCACCCCTTGTCCGTTCCGCCTGATAAGTCGCTTGTGCCTTTGTATCAGCGCTGCCAACCATGGCTTCACACTTTAGGCCACCCCTTCCCTTTACCCAGGCAGCACGAAAGCATAGCGGTTGGCCTGGTATCGCTGAGTGCTAAAATCCAGCGAACGCTGGCTGTACACAATAATTCACAAGCAACGGCGCACTGAGTCGTTTCAAATTGGCCATCGCTCAGGACCCTGCGCGTCATTCACAAGTATGGGTCACTCCTGGCATAAACACACATCAGCTGTTTCACCGGTCACCGCATCGCGATCTCTGCCTCTTTGAATAGACCAGTTATTATTGATGTAGATGCCATTGCTATTTTGCAGTAGTCGCGTCCCTGTTGATGGGGTTCTCTCTGGGCCCAGGATCAATGGGGCTGCCGTAGGGCAGAATGATAACGAAATAAAAGACACGGCTTGATGGAGTGAGGAGGAAGAGTCGTGAATGAAGAGGGGCGGTTTGGCTAGGCAGCACGAAAAGAAGGAGAAAGTGAAGAGGTAACTGGGCCTTGTCCAGTGACTCTTTATCCTTTGTGAAGTGCAAAGAGTTCACGGGAATGCTCCCCACTTCACTCTATGTCTATAATGTCCGCACAATAGAGGATTATAGATGTAGATTGCCTCTATTACCTCTTGGTAGTCACTGGCGTGTTGATTTCTGCTGACCTCAGGTGGCAGGGCATCAAGGAGCCCCAGAGACGCTGGAAGGCAAATAAATCAAAATCGTCCGCCTGCCAAGCGCCGCCGCTAGCACGGCGCATATGATATAACAACAAGATTTCCGAGATAGATATCGCTACCTTTCAGACGGCTGCACAACGACCCTGATGCCCTCTCGAGAGCTTTGGGCGAGTGCATCAGGATGGCATGGTCTCGTTAGATTCAGCGCATTGCTTGCGTTTGAATTTAACGATAAATTTATTTAAAGCGTTGCTTTATTTCTGTGGCAGCAGTTGTGGTGCTCTTGTCTCTACACGCTGCCTGTACCAGTTGCCAACTTCGTCCATATATCTCTGCTTTCTACTCTGGTACGCGGGAATGCTGCTCACTTCACTCTATCTCTATAATACAAGGACGCATGGGCCAAATTGGCATTGATCGCGCCCTTTGAATGTCAGTGCTGTTATCGTTTCCTTTGATGCATCTACACGCATTCCCAATAATGACCACGATTGAAGATGTCCTCACGCCGATCGGCGATCCCTGTCTGTGCAAAGAGGTGGCCGAATTCGTCAAAGCCAACCCTGACGCGCAGCCGCTCATAACACGTCTTATCGCGTACTTTGCCACTCGCACCGCGACTCCTCCGCTCAAACGCTCCCGCGAGGCGGATGCACCGGCCAATGCGCCATCAGCCACGGAACTGGACATTCCTTCCTACTGCTTACACAGCCTAGCGTTTTCACAGCCCCGCAAAAAGCTTGACTGTTTGCTGACCGACACACACCTGGTATTGGTAGCTCGCAAGCCCGATGCTGCTAGCCTTGGGGTCGAAGCTTCGTACCTGTTGTCGGATATCGTGCGGATCATCATGGTACCAACACCCGAAAAACCCAAACCGCATTGGACAGTGGTAATTATGCTGCAACTGCCGGCGTCCACGGAACTCGCCACGCTGGTGTTTGGGTTTGTTGCTGCCGTTCCGGATATTGCCATCACCGGATCAAAGGGCGCGGAAGATGCTACACTGGCGACGCTCTCCAACTGTGACCGTGTGGCCCGCGTGTTTCGTCAGCATTTGCCCAGCACCCCACTGATTATGGCTAACAACCTTGCCTCTTCCAGCGCGAAAACGCCATTGAAAACCACCACCACCACCACCAGCGCTGATAGCACGCCTGTGCGCTGTTACTGGAAAGCGCGTGAAGGATATCTGTACTTTTTGGAGCAAGGGCTGTTTTTCGGATTCAAAAAGCCCATCTTGTTTTTCCCGCTAACCGACATCGACGATTTGGATGTACGCGGCATTACATCGCGAACATTTGACCTGCACGTGCGGTGGACGCCTCCCGCCCCTTCTACTCCCGATGAAAAGCGCCTAAAAGCCAAGGATAGTGCTTGTACAGGCACTGCTGGTGAGCTGGTGGAGTTCTCCATGTTGGATAACACCGAGTTTGACCGCATCATGCAGTATATCAAGCAGCAAAAAGTCGCTGCCAAATCGCTATACTCGCAAATTGACAACTCCTCTAGTAGTCAGCAGGAGCTCTCCGGTGATACCACATCAGACCACATTGCCACTGGTGATCGCTTGGCAGGTACCGACGCGGATGGTGCAGCCAAGCTAGCCAATGTACGCCCTATCGATGGCAATGATGACGACGACGACGACGACGACGAAGAAAACGATGAAGATTTTTGCCCCAATACTGCCCGGGATTCTGAGGGCAACCTACTTAGCGATGGTAGTATGGACGACGACGCGTTGGAAAGTGGAGAAGACATGGAATTGGACCACGGCTCAGGAAACGACATGTTGCGGCAACTCAACTCCTCTGACACTTCCAGTGACCACGATGACGAGGCGTTGAGCCAGGAAGATGTGGAGGAAGAGCTCGGAGATGACGATGAAGCTGGCGATGGCAGCGATAGTGATGGCGATGATACTCGCGATGAGGAAGCCGAGGACGTGGATTTGGGTTCAGACGATAGTGAAGAGTAGAGGTTAATCATGCAGGTGTTCAAACCCTGTATACGATAATAAATCGTTGTTATCGTTATGGCATTGGATGTGTAACAGGTGCAATTATAGTATCTCTGCCAATAATGTGCTCTTGGCGTTTAGTCAAGACCTTGCACCGCCAGAGTCAATGCTTTTAGTCGGCATAGCTGCTCACAAGGTATAGCGGTACCTTGAATGGTGGCTGTGTTATTATTGGCGGTAACAGGTTGGCAGCGCATTGTGACAATATTATCCGTTGCGCGGAAATGCTCGAAAGCAGGTTTACCAGCGCAGGTAAGTGCTCACAGGGCTCCCATTCTCACGATAGGACACTGTAGTGACCATGGCGTTGCTATTGCCACCCACAATGGACAGTGTTACTTTAATCACCGTCATGTTTTGCACATATTCAAGAGTATGGGTTTCTCACCACGCTTTATTGATACAGTTGATCTTGTTGACGCAATATATTGGCTATACAGTGGGCAACAAAAAGGTGAGCAGTGGATAGAAGAGAAACCAGGGGAGTTGCGGGTAATGCAGTCCCCTCTGATGCATTCAGCATTTGCGCGCTTTCCACAAGGTCGGCCCAAGGCTCAGCCCGAAAAAAATAAGCATACGAACTGCCTAGAGTAAAGCTAGTTCATTATAATTATCAAGGACGCATGCCCACATTAATCAAGGCGATACCGCTGGCAATCATTGAATTTCGAGGGTGTAAGGCGTGCGGACTCGTCGATGCATCCAAGACCGGCGAACCATTGACCAAGGTGCTGCTAGATACCAGGGCCAGCACAGTCACCACTTTAACGTACAGAGTGAAAAGAGGCATGGCTCTAGCGCGGGGAGGGGGCAAAGGGAAGGTAGCCCACGGTCAGCCGGGACAGGAGAGAATACGGGCGGCTGTACACCGAAAATGTGGTGGACTTGATGGCGTCGAGATAATCAGAAAAAGCAATGGCAGAGTTGATAAACACAGCACACTAAAAGCAATACCGCGCTAACGTGGTTTGATGGGACTGGTTAAGTACGATATGGCATAAAGCAGAGACCAGCGAGCAGTACAATTTTAATAGATACCCCACGCAGGGAGCTACCAGGGAAGGTTTTTATAATTTAACGGGACCAGTCGATGGCCAACTCTACTTAATTCCCCCCTCTCTTCTCCAATAAACTTGAGGCAAAGGGCGGGTTGCGCCAAGCCTTGAAGCAACAGGTCGCTTCATTCGGGAGAAAGTGAGAGTGTTGCGGCGCGAGCTGGAACACCCAGCGACGTCAAAGGACTAGGGCCGGCATTAGGAGCACTGTTCGCAGCCAAGACCCAGCGCCACATGGCGAATGGCTAACGGCAGTCGCTAAGAGGAACAGGGTTTGCAAAACACAGAGAACCCTTGGCACGGAAAAGGCGGTTAGCTCGGTGTAGTGAACAACTAGGAGCACCAGTGCCAAAGGGTCAAGCACAAAGTATAGCCAGCAACGAATATAAATAAGGATGTGTTGTCTCCCAGATACAGCAGTGTGTTCACCGCCTGCTACCCAGCAATAAAGGTAGTCTTGTCTTTCTATTCTTTCCCCATCTCTATCCCTCAGCGTCACGGGCTATTCAACTAGCCCCTAGCCATCCCACGCACCTGAAACGTAACAAGAGAAACGAAAAACCGGGCTGTCGCTGGGAGCCAAGCAAGTGGTAAATTATGTGCCAGGGTATATTGGGACACTGCTGCTCCACTCATCAACAGTGCATTTTACCACGAGCATTTGGTGCGCAGAAGAGCATCAGCAAACATGTGTGGGAATAAAGGTTGAAAGGACAGTGCACAACTTGAGGCTAGCTGACGGCAAGGCAATACCAGAGGTAAAGGGAGTTGGGTTGGGTTGAGCTGGCAGGAGCGGTAAGCATGAAAAGGATTGACCACAAAGGATGACTCCTCCCATTTTCTCATTTTTAAAGGCATAGAAAAGGGCTTTGGATTGCCTTGGGCTTGAATATTGCATTGTCACGAAATTCGGCCGAGCAGGACCAACAACAGTAAACGATGTAATAAATAACAGGTATTTATTCAAGCCTTAATTTGCCTCGACGGCTAAGGGCTTGTGTTTAAATAGTTGGCCTGCTGGTGCAGCCGGGGCTGCGAAGCCCTAGCAGCTCACTGATGCCAGCTGGGCAGGGCCAAGGGAGTCAGGTAATTTCCTGCTCCCCAGCCTCCACCCAGTTGGGAGACAGCATCTCAGCTGATAGCGATGCGCCTCTACAAACATTGCTTCATTTGGCTATACGGCCATTCTTTTGCAAATATTGTGCCAATTGTAGACACATTATCTTTGAGAAGTTACAAGCTTTGATAGTTGAATGGACACCCAATAGCATCAAACATTCCCAACGATAGCCTTGTATTGATCATTTTTAAGTCAATGTTGAAATCAAAGCAAGGAGCGTTAAGCAGCGCAGTGGGTTGATAGTAATGCAGTGTGCAGTGGTGAGGTTGACTAATGGTTTTTTTTTGCCTCAAATAGGCTTCTTCATGACCTGTGAATCAATAAGCCAGCACAAAGAGATCGGCTTATCATTAAACGAGGGGCAAACCTAGCTTCATAAACCAATGGGCCATGCTTGCACCATAACTGCCATTGTTGCGCTAAAGTCACCGCCCTGATACTTTAGTATCCACAGGCAACCTCCACAAAAAAAGTCAATTGCCTACTTAGCCTGTTAATCCAATAGGGGCTGACAACCTTGCTATGGAAGCGATTGCTGGAAGATAGACAACATTGGAGTATCTCAATGGGCCACTAGGCCAGATGCAACGGCATGACAGCTGTATAGGCCTTGCCCACGCCCTGTTCCCTCTTATTTGGTTAGTTGCATTACCACACTTCATGAAAAGGTGCAATGGGACTCAGAAATAATGTGCCAACCTTTTCCTGCAGCCTATATATGCTGCACTTTTATTTTGTATTCCAGCTGATATGCCTTTGGCGATGGCCTCGCCTTTGTCCAATTAAGCCATGGTCGTAACTCCAGTTTCAGCCAGCAAGCCAATTAGGCCAAATACCACGTACATTGGCCAAAAATGGACGGTCAAAGGCTTTGTGTAGGTCAGATATACAAAGCGACCTCTGGTTTGGTTGGTCAGCATCATAAAGCGAAAGCGTCAGGGTTTGTGGGTTTGCTTAATTGGCACCATCACCCCTGGGATCGCAAAGGGCCAACATATTGCTTGCAGATTTTCATGCCAAAAGAAGCCACAGGTCCTGGTTGGGAAAGTACCAGAGTGGAACAAGAATATAACACACACACAAGATAAGCTGACGTTAGAAGAGTGGGCGTGGTGGACTGCGCTATTGCCTCACCGGTGCTTCCTGCAAAAACATCTCGGCTTATGACTTGGTGCCCTGAAGGCTCAAGGAGTAGCCACATTAACCATCCTTGGTGGTCCAATCACTATTTAATTAGAGTAAGAGAGAGTGCAAAACTGACAGAGTGAAAAGTCCTGCTCTCGGCATGATTGTACCACAGTTCATTTAGTCTGCTTTAGGCAAAAATCTACCGTTGAACCGCTCTTTTCAGAGGTAGCCACAGTCAGATGCCGGGCAGTAAAAAATCGATCAATTAATTTTTTTTCAAGTGGTGGTCGCTGCTTATGCTGCCGGGCTGGAAAAAAAAAGAGGGCCAACGGGCGCTGCCAAATGCACGACGGCGCTCACTGCTCTTGCTGTGGCCCATTGGCACTCCTAGTCCAACCCAATCGACCCACGGCTCCATGCCAGATATCGAGAGACAAATTCTTTTTCTTTGTAATTGTTCCCGCTCTAATGGTCATTGCTATAGACGCGAATCGTGCCCACTGTGTAGCGATTACCTGTCGCGCCAATCAATCAGAACGCCCGCCACAACTAACCATGCCGGCCAAACGTGGCCCCGAGGTGGCCGACGCCAACGGCAGGAAAAAGGTTCAGCGCAAACAACAGCGCAAGTACATCGTTGTCAACAGTCAGGCGGCGTCGTCACCAGGTGTCGCTGGCACAGGACGTGGTGGACCGGCCGTCTTAAGCCATATGACGGGGTTTGCCATCGAACCGAACCAAGCAGGTATATTGGTCACCTGCACTCGAGGCAAGGAGGCCAAGTGCGCGCGTGAAATGTACCCCATCCTCGAGTCCTACGTCGAAAGGTTGTATCCTGACGTGTGGCGCGAGTACGCTGCAGCGGGCCAAGATGGCGACACGAACATCGCTGGCGCAGCGCCTACGCTCAACGATCAGATTGCTGCGGAACTGGCAAGCCTAAAACGCCCCGCATCAGAGCGCCTGTTTACGAACCTACGCACCCTCACCGACTGCATCGTCTTTCTCAAGACCCCGGCGTCCATTGACCCGCATCGCATCGTGATGGCGCTGATGCAGGACCTTGCTGAATCCAAGCAGGCCATCACAAGGCATACCAATCGTGTGATTCCCGTGGCTCGAACTTGCCACGCCAACATGGCTGATATTAGCAAACTCGCCAAAGAACTCGTGGAGCCGATCTTTAATGCGCCCGAAGTGGCGCCAGCAAAGTTTGCCATCCTACCTAAGATTCGCAACAACCAAAAGATTGAGCGCATGGAACTTATCAAGGGCGTTGCCGAAACCATCGACCCTAAGCACTCGGTTCACCTGGATGCTCCCGATTATTGCATTTTAGTGGAGGTTCTCAAAAGTATCTGTTTCTTTACCGTACTCCAAGATTACTACCAATACAAGCGCTTCAACATCTACAGCTTAGCCGAAGTTAAGCCCACGCAATCAAAGCAAGCACCCGCCAGCTCTGGTTCATCATCTACAGCTGCCGAGTCGCCATCGCTCGCTGCCTCTACATAGCATCGTGACTTCTCATTTTGTCTATGGTCCCTGATTCGTGAACTGGCGCTATGTTGGAGGAGGAAGGAAGGAAATGCCATCACACCTGTACTCTCTGGCGCCTGACCCAGCCTATCGGGTGATTGGGGGCATAGTGTGCAAACATGCAAAGCAAGCAGTCGGTTATAGCCACACCATCCCTGCGCTTCCGACAGCTAAAGGGACCGTGTGATACCGTTCCACATGGCTTGTCGTTGAGTGGGTGGTGCGTCGATTGCTACCACTTGGACACACCACAAATTGTACACTTGTTCTTTGCGTCGCGTCGATGTAACCCTAGCGCAATAAAATGGTGCAACAGGCGCTTTGCATGGCATTGTCTTTCACTGCATGGTCTCTACAACTTTGGCTTGCCTAGCACTTGGTAAACTCTAGCTGCTCGCGCCTACATTCTGCCCAACTGACAATTACATTGCTGAGCCGAACGTGGGCTGCAGTAGTGGTGGGGAGACCAACAGCTGAGCATCGGTCGAATACATGAGGTACTAACGATGCTGTCAACCACCCATCGGCTCGCCTTGCACAACGTACTAGTGGGTGCAAGGACAGCGCCTCCGGCCGTGTACCACTGCACTAATGGCCTGGTCAATATGAAGGGGTTAGTGTGGTAGCACCAAAGGCGCCTTGAGGTGCAGGCACAACTGGCTCCTAAAAAATGAAATGACAGCTGGTCTGGCTTTGGCAGCTGTCGCCATTGTATCGGATGACTTCTCTGTACAATCCGAGCTGAGATCAGAGTGGATGGCCTAGGTGACGCAAAGGATCTGGTGGGGTGCCACTGTGGTATTGACATGACCCTCCCATGTCTGGCGTGATGTGAGTTTTGAAGGCGAGCCATAGCCGCGGAAAAATTTCTTTCAATACAGCCCAAGCAAGCCCCATGAAGGTGCTCTAGAGTCTAGAATCTGTGGAGTAGTATTGGATTCGTCAAGCCAGACGGCAGCTGGATGGGAGTTTCGCGGCGCAATAAACGATGCTGCGAGTCTGCACCAGGGAATCGAGGGGTGCAGATGCTCGGAACTGAACGCCAGACATGGGGGCGGACCACGGATAGCTGCTCACACTTGCTATCATGCCAAGAGCGCCCAACATGTGCAGGACAAGTTTAAGATACATGCTGGGCAACCAAGAGTAAAGCGTAAAAGAAGAAAAAGAACAGAAAAGGTATGAGGCCAACGAAATTGACAAACTGGTCCTTGCGGTGGCAGTTGCCAGGTTACAGGAGTGAAGTAACCAGAGAGCGCCGGGTCCGCCCTTTAAATATATGTAGATGTAGTGCTCATTCTGCCATCCTGTCTCCATGGCATCAGGCTGCGAAGGCCATGAGTGTGCTATTCAAGCCGATGTGACACCCAGCTGATGCTGTGACTCCAAACAAAAAATGAAAAAAAAATGCCAAAAGCCTTGCCAAAAATAGAATGATTCAGGGGTCATTGGTACCGTCAGCGTACCAGGCACGCTGTGACAGAAAAAAGTTATATCGGCCACTGTGAGGATATGGCCTTGGTCAAACATTCATTCAAAGGCTTGGTCGTCCAGGTGTGCCTAATGGCACCCCGAGAGGCCAAGAATTCGCCAATACTTTGTTGTGGAACATGGGC
>JANBQA010000168.1:0-23306 GCA_027576955.1 Dimargaris xerosporica
GACCAAAGAAGCGAGGAGGCAACCACTGGAAAATCAGCAGACAGTAGAGTGAGCGGGGTGATGGTGGCTGAGAAAAACATCAGGGGGTAAAGAGAGAGACAGGGAGAGACGAGCGCAAGTGATGGCGAAGAAGCCAGCGCGCGTTGCAAGGTGCCTGCGACCAAGGGTGGTTGGTTGCGGTCTCGGTGGCAGCCGTCCCGGACCTCTTTATAAGTGGTTAGAGTCGGTGTGCGCTTGCCCGGCCAACCATCAATGCCATGGCAAAGGCTTATGCGCATTTTTTAGACGAGGTATGCGTGCTTTCTCGTGCCCATGCATGCCTTTAGACGCTCGGCACCCTTCGGGCAGCGAGTGAACACGCGCTGCGCGTGGGCATGTGTGCAATACGGGTGGGACGAAATCAACTTTGGCTGCATAGCTATGGCACGGCGATGCACTGGCACAGCCACAAAAATGGGTCGCTGGGCTATTTGGTCGCAAGCGTGCTTCAATGGGCTGAAACGGCTGGCTGATACAGGCTTTGCAGGCATCTCAAGAAAAAAAGAACCCACGATCACCCAACCTTGTGCCATGATGGCGTTTTCAGCGCCCTATCAGCGTCCAGAACGGTGCACTGATGGATGGGTGTGGGCAATCCGAGGTTAGTGTGATGAAGCTCTAACGACACCACTTTGGTGGACCTAACGAGTATTTCTTTGGCCCCCCGCGACCTCTTTTAAGCCTCACATACGCATGGTGTCAACGAACGAAGTGGTGGGATCAAAGGTCGCCTGGCAGCGCTGCTTGGTGAGCCATCAAAGCAAGGCCCAAGACATGCTGCTGCCAACCATTGACGCATGCACGCGACAAGCGTCGCCGCCCTCCACTCCCACGCCTGACCCAGCTGACCGGTCAAAGCTGCTGGTGGCGAGCGGTGTGACTGCGAACACCATGACTACGCAAACAGCAATTAAATTAAAAACAAACCCCGCTCGGCTGTGCCTGTATGGGTGCGTGGACGCCTGGCGATGCTTGGTTTGACGATTACCACAGCCACTGGACGCTCACAGAAAAAAAGGAAGGGAAGAGAAAAGTAGAGGGATTACCGTTGGTGGTGCATGGTTGGCTTTGAACGGTCGCGCTTGCTGCCGCCATTCATAATGCCTTGTAAAACTTAAGCGTTTCTTGTTGGCCCTAGCCCTAATGTACAGGAAACGCTCATTTTCTTTATTGCCTAATCGGCGTGAAATCCGTGCTGTGCTTGGCCCGCACGTCATCCCCCCACGACCATGCGCCAAAGAGCCACGGCGACTCGTCAACCGAACCCCACCAGTGCACCTGGCTCGATTCCACATGACCTTCAGAGCCAGGCGTCGCTGTCGTCTCGGTATTCGAGCCGCTCCGTCTTGGCCTCGGCGATTCTTATCAGCCTTGCGCTTGCACTGGGTCTCCGACTGGACGTGATTGGTACGGTGACCAACGACACACGCGTCAACCGGTAAGCTGCACAAACAGCACGGCGTCTCCAGCTGCTGACAGGCACGATTGGTGCCTGCTGCCAGCACCAAGCGTAGCGCGTTGTTATCAGCGACCGACTCTAATGCTCAGGCCTTGTTTGTCGCCCTGGTGACTTGCCTCTTGGTTGGGATGGTGCGCGCGCAACTGCAGACCGCTTCTGCTTGGTGGCGTCGTTGCATCATTGCCCTTTTGGGCCCTACTTGTATATTTCAAAGTCTACCAGCGGTGGTACCAACAGGCAGCTGTCCCGTGGCATCGTTGGCGAGACGAGTTTCCCCGTAAAATTCAGATGGCCACGGCTAGCCTCGTTGGTAGCAGCGGGTTGCTGCTAGCAGCGTTCTTTCCAGCCTGGGGCGTCCTTACACCCATATGCCTTGGTGTGCTTTCTTTGGGCCTTGTCGGCTTATTGCGCTTGCTTTAGTAGACGGTTGTTCTGGGCCAACCAGCTGCCAAGGCGACCTGCACCGCTGGTCCCATCTTTGACCATGTCGACTCGCATACCTTAGCAAGGATACCTGGCCTGACTCTTTTACTTTGTTTGACCAGATTAAGTATGATCCCTTGTTGTACTAATGTGCATAACAGGAAATGTAACACGAACATGTTCGCTAAAGTGTACCTACCAATAGGCATGGCTGCGATTACCGCTGGTTAATATCGCTAATTTAGCCTGGCCTAGCAGCGCTGCCTGTTCACTATTTAAAAGTAATGACTGCTCTGCTGATCCGAGCCCATAGGGAACCTGGATGCCTTTCAAAGGAGTTGGTTCGGTAATAAAAAATAAATACACTACTGTACTTTACTGGGATGACCCAGCGCCGGGTGGTGGTCATAATCCTACTTCCTTGCTCATGCAGACAGGGTAGGCGTGGAATAAGGCGCTTGACCGACATTGCGGTGCTCCAACAAAAGCTTAGCCTTCAATTTCTTCCTGTATTGTGCTACCATTATCCAGTGCATTAGTCGGTGACCTTGGTTTTTTGCTACAAACCAATACGCTGGGCTCTGGCTATATCCCTGTCACGAAATTCGGCCGAGCAGGACCAACAACAGTAAACGATGTAATAAATAACAGGTATTTATTCAAGCCTTAATTTGCCTCGATGGCTAAGGGCTTGTATTTAAATAGTTGGCCCGCAGGTGCGGCCGGGGCTGCGAAGCCCTAGCAGCTCACTGCTGCCAGCTGGGCGGGGCCAAGGGAGTCAGGTGATTTCCTGCTCCCCAGCCTCCATCCAGTTGGGAGACACTTCCACCCCACGCGCGCTTCATTGACATTACGTTCACTATGGCTCGCATCACCCTCTGGCTGTTGACAGCTATGGCTGCAGTCAGCCTGATCCATGCCACTCAAGTGCCAGTTGAGAGCGACAGCATTGCCGGAGACTGCACTGAGAATACGCCTAAAATCGATGAGCAAAAGGGAGCTAAACTATTCGCCTTACCGACTGAAATGCTAGACCATATGTTTTCCATCATACCACTTCCTAAGCTCCACTTGTTTAAATCGACATCCAAGAAGTCTCAACAGGTGGTGCAGAACTACATAGACCACCGAAACGCCCAGGTAAGTGTGCTTCATCTGCGCGCTATTCTTTTGGCATTCCTAATTGAGCTATGGCTTACCGGTATATAATTTCAAGCGTTATTAACGAAATGCCAGCTAGCTGGACTAGTGCTCTGGAAAAGTTGCTCAGTGAACAAACGTTGATTCTTCACACCTTGGAGAATAACACCGGGTGGCGCAGCGTTCCCTATACCCACTAAAACCTCTATTTAACCGATTGATAGACAACAGGCTTATAATATGTTTCTATATTCGTTTTGGCCATTTGCTATAGATATTTGCCAAATTGCGACAACTCCTAGATCTGCGCAATTTACAACAACCACCCAATCTAGTTAGACTGCACACCCTGCTCGACGGTGCTCAGTTGGAGTACCGTGGCACTACTTCCAGTTTTCTGATGTATTTCTATTTTAGTAAATTGGGTGACACTGGTTAGCTAGACAATGATGAGCTTCACTTTCCTGATCTATTTAACTTATACAGGTTTCGGGACCTGGCCTTACCAGACTTTGTCGAACCATGGATAGACGTTACTTTTTCCCAAGACAAGGTTTCGCCAAACTGGGTCAAGCATGGTCTTATCAACCTCGGTCGCAAACCTGACGTTGGTTATATCGTGGATGTGGTCGAAGCAGCATTGGAGGTATTGCACGGTCCCGACCTACTGACCAACTTTTGAACCATTGCTGGACTACCAGCGCAAGAGCAGCAAGACGATCAAAGTACGGGATCGGACAGTCAAACACTAACGGCAACTGTTCCAGAGCAGCCTATGGACTTTCCGACTTTTATTCATCGATTTTGGGTAACGATTATTGGTGGCAATGACATACACAAGTTGCGTTTTTTCCTCATCAACTTGCTGGCGTTTAATGTTATTCCCGGGATCATTGCTCAAACGTTAGAGTCCGGCAAGCATCCCGAGGCGTTGAAGTTTGCAATATGTGTTAGCCAATTACCCAGATTTATTTCGGCCGCCAAAGCCTTCGCGACCAATGCACCCAACTACTTTGAATTCATCGTGATGTACGTGATTGAACGCCAGCTCGATAAGCATGAAACAATCATTCGTGACGTTCAACGTGATGGCAATGCAAATGGTGCATTGTTGTATAATTGCTTCGAAGGGTACGAGCCGTTTTCAAAATGGGCGATATTGAGAGACATCTTTAATTTTCCACCCCCTTGATAATATTAGAGAATGGCAAAGGACGAACCAATCACAGTGCCGACCGCTTGTAGTGAAATATTTACGAAATTCTTACTACGACCGCCCTCTAACCATGATTGCTGTTTATCTTCCGACTGAAAATACCTCAGATTTATTCGAGCCGATCGGTGAAGAGCATCAAGGTTGAGAGATGCCAATAAAAAACATCACCCCAGCTGTTGGACCAACGCTAAAGGCAGCACTGTGGGCGGTCCAAGGGTAAGTAAATACGGCTAGTTATCAAACAGCGCGTCCTTGGGCAATCCCCAAATGCCACGAACGTCACAAAAGCGAGCGCGAGTGCTAATGGACGACAGCTTATCCATATCTGCCTGGGATAGCGTAAACGTATCGTCAAAGTTCTCCTTTAAACGTTCAATGTGGACGGATTTCGGGATGACCGAAGTGCCACGCTGCACGCCCCAAGCCAGTAGAACCTGGGCAGGAGTACGCCCCGTCGACTTGGCCACTTCCTGTACCACTGGATCATCGCGAACTTTGGGCTCACCCATTGACCCCAGCGGGCTGTAGGCGGTGACATGGATACCGTGATGTTTGCAGAACTCGATCATCTCCTCGTTGGGGCAGTAGGGATGAGTCTCAATCTGCACAACCACCGGCTTGATTTTGCACGACGACAGCAACTGCTTCAACTGATTAACCGTGAAGTTGCACACCCCAATGTGACGCGTTTTGCCCTCCTCCACCAATGTCTCCATCGCCTTCCACGTGTCGGCCAGGGTCACTTTGCTGTCTAGCACGGGGTAGCCGTTGGCATCTTTGACCGAAGTCACTGGTTTAGAGGAGTCCTTGACAAACGCCAGGGGCCAGTGCATCAAGTACAGATCCAGGTACTGGCACTTGAGCGCTTTCAGAGTAGTCTCGCAGGCCTCAGGCACCCGATCCGGCTGGTGCTCAGTGTTCCACAGCTTTGACGTGATAAACACCTTGTCGCGGGCCAAGTTGCAGTTGGTAAACCCTTCCCCTACTTCGTGCTCATTTTCGTACACCATGGCACAGTCAAAATGACGGTAGCCAAGGCCATAGGCAGTCTTGATCGCGTTTATCACCTGTTGCGACTCCGAGCGCCAGGTGCCTAAACCCACTGCGGGCATCTTGGCCCCCGTATAAAGCGTAAAGGCGCGTTGCGATGCCATGAGCTGATAGGAAGTCCAGCCAAAACAAAAAATAGGAAATGTGGTATGCAAAAGCGAGCAACTGGGCTCAGCAAGTACGATCCTCGGTCAAGAGACGATCTGTTGAACCCAGCAAAGTATCGTCAAAAGTTCTTTGCCAGAGTTGTTGCAAGAATCGGTTGTCCAACAACAGAGCGTTAGCACAGCAGAGCCTGGGTCTTATGGCCCAGGCGCGGTTTCTTATATAGCTACTCCCGCTCACCAAGGCCTTGCGACAGCTTTCCCACCCTCCCCATTCGAACTAGCCTGATTTATTTCGTTTACAGTGCCGATGACGTGTGCGCGACGCCGATCAGTAGGTGAATAAAATGGCGCATATATCATCGGCTCTCACACCCGCCAAGCAAAAGGCGAGCGCGCGTTACGCCACTCACGCTGCCACAGCGCCGAGTAGCAGTGCTCAAAGCTATAGGCAGACGGGACTTGCACATTCGCGCTTCCTATTGGTAACGCTCTTGAGCCATGACAGGGAGAGGAGATGCAAGCGTGCAAATACGTCTGCTAACTGGGGTTAGAGCAACAGAGCGCAAGTAAAAAAGATACTTTGGGATTAAGGCACATTACGTCGCCCATCGACTTGTAAACCATGGCCAGTTTTCAATGCAAGGTTCATTTATAGATTGCTTGACCAGCAGTAAAAAAGACTCCACACTAGCTGGCTAGCCATCAATTCATGGTGAGGGTACACCCAGCAGCAAGCACTGTCTACTAAACAAAAGCGAGTCTATACTGGCGTCGCTTCAACCCCGCGCTGGCGATTGCCTATTCCTTTTTGGCCTTGAGTTGTTTGAGTTCTTCAGTTTCTTCCTGATTCAGGGACCAAAATTCGTTGACCTTTTGGCTATGCCAACGTTGAAGCTATTGGTAAGTGGTGGGGTTCACAGCGTTTTCCACAGACCAATCCATAGCCAGCGTTAGTATAAGGGTGAACTCGTCCAAGCATAGGCGAGCAAATCATGGTCGTGCCAACAAGCAGGTGAAATACCCTTGAAGCGGATCAAGTCGCAGCCATGAGCCCGTTGCCAACTTACCCAGCTGAGGCAATGCTCCTCGGGACCAAAGTCGTGGAGGAATACCATATAATAGCCAAGCCCTAAGCATGCCTCACCATGGAGTATCGCCATAAGCATCGCCATGGGGCAATTGTCGTCATTTGACGGTTAACAGGTGAAAACAGTACTATCACTTTCTTTCTCGACGGCTTCATGCAAAGACCCTTGGCCTATGCAGCGTGTTCACTTGGTGAATATGCCCGCGCAATCGTGCCAAAGCCTTACCAACCATGAAGACGTGCGTAAAGATGTGGAATTTGCGCTGGAAAGGCGTCGGGCTGTTATACCGGGGTCGATGCAGACGGCGATTGTACTTGGCCATCAGGTCCGGTCGATACAGGAATCGTGGCCCGGTGCGTTTGCTGATGTAAACAGGCGGAGCTTCGTCGGCGCTCATGGCTGTGTATCCAGTGGAAAGGCACTGGGAGCAACGGTGGAATCTCTGACGAGTGATAAAAATACAGCAGGGGTGCAAGGAGCTCGGTTAATCAAAAGGGCAAATGTGAATGCAGTGGGCCTTGAGCACTCGTTGGGTTACGCAAAAAGCCAACCATGCCATGTGCAGCCTACTTTTTTTATCGCCAGCGCTCTGGCATTTGCACCTCGCTATTCCCAAACAATGCTGCCCCAATGGGTAAATATTTTTTCCTTAACCTCAATCATGGTGAGGGAAGGTGAAGTATACCGACCAACACCAGTACCATAATTTATCGGTCGAGCCAACGCA
Source organism: Dimargaris xerosporica (assembly GCA_027576955.1). Classification (NCBI taxonomy): domain Eukaryota; kingdom Fungi; phylum Kickxellomycota; class Dimargaritomycetes; order Dimargaritales; family Dimargaritaceae; genus Dimargaris; species Dimargaris xerosporica. Next base: position 7,250 of record JANBQA010000168.1, read on the forward strand.
AGGGACATTCCGCTCTGGCAGTGCGATGGCTCTGCTCTCTTCAAAGCAAAGCTGTGGACCCTGCTGCAGCTTAACGCACCTAATCAGGCTTGGTTTATTTTGAAGCGACATTACTGCCTATGCCAAGCTATAGCAGCGCGGGGCATAGCTTGGGCCGCTTAGTTAGACATCGATATACTGGCGCAGCACTTTGCCCAATTTGGCAAGACATGGTTCATATAAGCTGGGATGTGCCGTGGCAAACGAGGTGCGAAAGTATGGCGCGTCTTTCTTGAGGATACGATCAGCCTGGCCTAAAAAAAAGTAACCAGGGACGATCAGTACTTTGGCGTTAACTAAATCTTGAAACATCTTTTCCATGATCCCCTCGGTGTCCTGAGCATCCTGCGGCAGCAGCACGCGGAGCCACACAAACATCCCTGCTTCAGGCGCCACGTAATCGACCAGGCCCTTGAGGTGCTTTTCCACCATATCCAAAAAGTGGTCACGCTTCTGGGTGTAGTGCTCTTGGATGCGTTGAACGTGTCCTGCCCATCCCGCGTCTCCCCACTTATGCGTGAGAAGCTCGGTTACCAGCGCCTGGGATAGCCCGGCGGGGCTCTGAGTAGTGGTTTCGCCGCGGAGCTGCAAGTAGTGGCAGAATTTGGCGCTGGCCGTGACCCAGCCCAAGCGAAGCCCTGGTCCCATCAACTTGGAGAAGGAATCCATGCGAATCACTCGCCCATCCACGTCCAAGCGCAGAAATGACGGAATGAGATTAGACATCCCCTTGGGTGTGTAAGAGTCGACCGGTGCTGCTGCCCGGGCTTCGGGCGAGTGATACGCAGGGTACTGCATGTAGTAGTAAGGGTCATCCTCCAGAATGACCAAGTTGTGTTTCTGCGCCAGCTGGTACAACGCCTGACGCCGTGCCAGAGGCATCGTGATTCCCGTGGGGTTTTGGCCCGTGGGCACCAAGTACACTGCCTTGGGGCGAGCGCGCTCCGCGGGCCACTGGCTCAGCATCGCATCGAGAGCATCGGGAACCATGCCGTCCTTGTCCATTGAAATAATTTCCAGGTTCAGCCCGTGGGACTGGGCCGCATCCACGGCTGCAGGGTATGTCCATTCCTCCAGCAGCAAGGTGTCGCCCTTTTCAGTTAACAGCCCCAGGGCCTTGTCAATGGCATCCGTATTGCCCACTGTTCCCATCACCTCCCAGTCCTGGTAGGGTGGAGCGTGCATCATGGCCACATGTTGCTTGATGCACTTGTGGAACGGCTGTAGCCCCTCGGTGGAACAGTACTGCAGCGACGACAGTAGACAGGTGGAAGACCCAGGCATCACCGCTGTGCCGGACTCGGGGGTAAACGGTATGTCGAAACGCACTGCGTCGGTGGCATCCTTGCTTCGGTCCCCACCCAGGGGGTCTTGGCCCATAGGTGTGTTGGGATTACGCGCTGAGACTTGGAGGGCACTAAAGGCGAATGTTGCAGCTGGAGGTAGCCCCGCGGAAAGCGACATTATATCAGGCTGAATCAAGTATTTGTACAGCGACTTCAGTGGGGTCTGGCCTTGGGGTAGACCGGGTCGCAGCAGAGCAGTAAAATCTTTGGCCTTGGGCAGACCACCACCCTCGGGCGAGGTCGCCAATATTTCGGTGTCCGTTTGTGTCATGGTGAGCCTCGCCGTGGCCGACAACGGTTCCCGCAATGACAAAAAGTATGGCTGAGAGCACTACAGCAGATAAAAAACCAACGGTATGACTAGACGAGTGCGACAGAATTGCCAAGCTGCTGCCACCGCAGTAACAGGGTAACCAACAACTAATTCAGTGGCGAGGCAGACGGTGAGTCTTGAGTAAGCGGACGGCCAGACCTGCTGAGAGATATTTATACTATCGAAATCATACCAAGTCGGGCACAAATGCCGGTGAAAAAATAAGGGGGTGTGTAAAGTGGCCACGCAGGAAGGATATCAGGGGGATGGCCACGCGGGTCCAGTCAGCCCTTCGCTGAGCGCTTGCTCGCCAGAACAGTGAACACATACTATTAAAGCGCAGCGTGCCACCTCATTTTCAGCGGCTGCCCTACATGCATCCATTCCAAGGGATGGCACAGTAACTGGCCCCGTTGCTACCCACAAGCCACCGACCAAGGTATTCTAAACCATCGTAATCCTCCTCATTGCCAACTGCAAGCAGCGCAGCGGTCATTCACCCTCAGCTTGGTATTTTTTCACTGGTTTGTGGTAGAACACAGCGGTAATGAAATGACTCATTGGCGCTGTATTGCTTAAACTGACCCAACAATACTGCCAGGATGGTGAGGCTGACGCATACATGCATTGTCGGTAGGAGACCATCTGCCTTGGGAGCTGATTTTCCCTGTGCCAGAAACGCAGATTGGTGTGGTGGTATCACTAAAGTATTGACCTCGCACGCAAAATCCGCTCCCACAAACCATATTGTTTAAAACCAGTGCGAGTTTATAACGCATGCACCCTTGCTCGCAGCAAGGTCGCACTGATGCTCACTATCATTCACGTGACCATCCATCGTAATGAGTTAAGCATTTGGAGACGCCCAGAGAGCCCGCTATTTGGTGGTAATGGTTAATTGGTGAACATGCGGTGTATTCATTTTTTTTCAATACAAATAATAACAGTGGCAATTTATCGACATACTCTGTCTCTCTCGGCCTGTAATGTCACCTGTGCCCACCAAACGTCGCAAGACGGCGCAGGCGCCTAATGATGAGCACCCTCATCACGACCGTTTGCCCTCCCATGCCCCAGTGACTTGTGATTCGCCCTCTGCTACATCGACAGCAACCACTAGCGCTCAGCCGCAAATTGACTACCAATACCTGTACTTGGACACGATCGACCGCACCAAGCTGGACTTTGACTTTGATAAGGTCTGCTCGGTATCGCTGGCCAAGGAGAACGTGTACGCGTGCCTGGTCTGCGGGCGGTATTTTCAAGGCCGAGGCCGATCCACCTATGCCTGCTTTCACAGCATCAACGAGAACCACCACGTGTTTATCAATCTGGCGACCCACAAGGTTTACGTGCTACCCGATGGATACGAGGTGGTCGATGCGTCTCTCAATGACATCAAGCACGTCGTGGACCCCCGGTTCACCGCCCATGATATTGCCCAACTGGATACCATAGTGAAGCCATCCCTGGACGTGCACCGCAAACCATACCTTCCGGGCTATATTGGTGTCAACAACATCAAGGCCAACGATTATGTCAACGTTGTGATCCAGGCCTTGGCCCACGTTGCCCCGCTTTACCATTATTTCTTGCAGACAGCGCCCACCAGGCTGCCAACGTCATCTTCGTTACCCGCTGAGCTGGTCCAGCAGTTTAGCCTGTTTATTCGGAAACTGTGGAATCCAAGGGCCTTTAAAGCACAGGTAGCGCCGCATGAGCTGCTTCAAGCCATTGGCAAGACCAGCACCAACAAGTTCAAGGTTGATGTACAGGCCGACGCGGCCGATTTCCTTTCCTGGCTTTTGAACACCCTTCACCGTGGTTTAGGCGGTACCAAAAAGCCCAACAGTAGCATTATTTACCAAACGTTTCGGGGTGCAATCCAGGTGAGCACCGACCCTGCTCCCAGCGCCATCAAGGACGCCGAAAAGAGCACAGACACCGATTCGACTTCAGCAACTAGCCCGATGCCTATGCTTCTGTTGAGCCTTGACCTGCCTCCTGCCCCGCTATTTCAAGACGAGCAGGAGCGCAATATTCTACCCCAGGTTCCTTTGACAGAACTCTTGGCCAAGTTTGATGGGCGTACACCAATCCAGACAGCCACCGGTGCTTGGCAGCGGTACCAGGTCCTGTCCCTTCCGCGTTACTTGATCATTGTCATCAAGCGGTTTGCGCGGAGCAATTTTTCGCTGGAGAAAAACCCCACCGTGGTCAGCTTCCCGATAACTGACCTTAATATGGGAGAGTTGACCCACATGACCGACAGCACCGGTCAACGCGTCGACTGCTTTTACGACCTGGTGGCGAATATCAGCCACTCGGGCAAGCCAGGTACCCCACAGAGCAGCTACCATATCCATGTTCGCAACCCAGCCAAGGACGAATGGTACCAAATACAAGATCTGTTGGTGGAAACTGTCGAGCCCCAGCGGTTATTTCTCTCCGAATCGTACATACAGGTACAGTGTCGGTTTACTATCTCTGCGCTACATGATAGAAGCTAGTCATTCATTCTGGTTACTAGTACAATGTGGGTGCTAGTAAAGGGACAATTCCATAGCTCCAACCTAACCCTTTGCGTGTCTCTTTATGTTTGGGTTGCGAAGCGGGACTGACTGAATCCATGCCTGTGCGAACATGCCATATAGGTCTGGCAGCGTAAAAACTCGAGTTAGTGTAACGAAGCATGTCTTTGCATGTTTTTGTGAATTGTATTTCATGCTTTGTCTTATCCGGCTCACAGTTTTTTGTTTGGTAAGACGATAAAACAATAGTGAAATGCAGCGCTGGCTGATACGTACAATACCAATGTGTACTTTCATAAATGCACATGGCAAAAGCTGGTTACTGTTTATCATTCTTCATCATGTACACCGCTTTAAGCCCATGCTCCTCAATGTCTCGAGTTGTGCCATGACATAGCCATAAATTACCTGACGCTATTGCTGCCGACTTATCTTTTAAACGTCCATACTGCATGAAAATGGAAATGGGTCTGGATCTCGATGACATGGTGACAACTTTCTGGGTGGTGCCAAAGGCTTTCTCTCTCTTTTCGTGTTAATACGGACCAGGCTGGCCTGTTATAATTTCATGGGCTTGTTCCAACCGGGTCGAACTCTAGGCCTCAACTCACAGTGCCAACTGGTGCCGACTAGCCATTTCTTACTTGATGACTGCTACCATCGAAACATGCGCTGTAGCCCAGGCCATACTCAACGAGGTGAGCTCATACGCAGTAGCAAAGCAACAGGCAACACCCGCGCTACAGGGAGCCTTTGTTTCTTTTTTCATCACCGAGACGAGATCATACGCCAGCCAACCGTGCGCCTGTGGCCCTCGAATGAAAGCAAACAGTGGACCGGGGCCCGAAGAGCGCCAGGTTTGCCCTCTCCTTCTTCCTTTGGTTACAGGCGAGTCCGTTGGCATTATTTTTTTCGACTGCTATGGTTCGAGCGAATAGGCCAAGGAGCATAGTGCAGGGCCCCAGAGCTTTCAAATAATGGCTCCCAGTCTGCTGCCCAGAGAGCCACTGGGCCTGTAGCTTGAGATCTCGGCCTAGCAGCTATCGAATCGCGGGAGCTTTGGTGTGATTGATAGGAAACCGGGCCCTTCCAAACCTGGCTAATTTGAATGTCCCAGGTCTGTCGCCAAGGCCAGTAAAGAGCGCTGGCCGTGGTCATCGATTTCGGCTGGTCACGCTTGCATGCCGAGAGCTAGTGATAATGCAGCTACGATAGTACAGACAGAACCTATGTTTTCTCGTTATCCTATCGTTGGTCGGGCCCCCTACAGTTTCACTATGACGGCAGGAAGCCATAGGAACAGCAGGAAGCGTAGACGCACAGACGATATAAAAGCCTGGCTTTCCTCGCCTCTGCCATTTTCGCTTATTTTTTGTGAAATTTGGCGCCCCCGTACGGCTACAGTACAAGATTTCATCTGTGTGTGTGATTTTAGGACAAAGCGATTGCACCTTTTTTGTGCATCCGTCGCACTGACTCTGACAAACGTAACTAGGGACATTCGTCGCGTCACAAAACTCTGTGGGCTGTCCTTTGGTTTGCTTGAATAACCTCTCCTAAACAATGCCACAATTGTACCACGTATTACCTGCAGTGGCAGGCATGGTCGCAATTCAGGCTGCACCTCTAGGACGTCGAGCATTTGATGTACAGCCCTATGTTGGTGGCGTGCCTGCCGTGGGCGGAGACCTTGGGGCGAGCAGTATCCTGAGTACGTATCCGGGCAGTAGTAGCGGTGCTTCAGTGCAAAGGTTATGGACTAACCCGAAAGATAACGTGTCGTCACCGTGGCAAGACCGAGAGTCTAGGATGGACATACACGGAGGCGACCCCCAGACCGGGTTAAATCCTTGGATCAGCAATGGTTCGATTGCCAAGGACTTTAAAGCTCCGGGGTCCAAGGAAGGAGTGGTAGATGAGGACGAGCGCGATATTTTTTTTGATGCCGAAGAAAACTTACCAGACCAAAATGGCAACCCCGTGGCTGATAGCGATGAACTTTCCGTCGACAAGCACCAATTCAGCTCTCTTGACAACGACCCATATTCCGTTGATGTCGTGACTCCTTCGGCGTTATCAGCTTTGGCTGGGTCTGGTCAGCATGAGATTGAAAATTTAAACTCTCTTAAAGTGCCTGGTGACAAGGTGCGCGGCGCTGGCTTTGGCAGTTCAATGAGCTATGCCAATGCAGCCATGGACGAGGTTAAAGCTAGCAGCCAGCAGGAGCTGCTTTCCGATCCTAGATTGCAATTAGATGAAGACGATGTCCTTAAGAGCAAGAGAAACATTGAACTGTTCAACTCTCATTTCACGGACAATCGTCAAACTAACGTACCTAGCCAGCCGCCAAATCTCCCAATAATTCAGCCCCCGTCGGCGCCACCGGCTTATACTGTGTTTGATCAGAGTTCATCCATCCCTGCACCGCAACAAGTTGTTGCCGGTCAACCCACGGACAGTAGTCAAACTAGCCAGCCACCGAATCTCCCAGAAATTCAGCCCCCGTCGGCGCCACCGGCTTATACTGTGTTTGATCAGAGTTCACCCATCCCTGCACCGCAACAAGGTGTTGCCAGTCAATATTTATCCACGGCGGGCCAACATCCAGCTGCCCCCTTTGCTCCGACTGTTACGACGTCGCAGAACGGCAGCTACTGGGAACAGGTGAAGCAATGGTTCAAGGAAAAATTCGCAAAAATTAGGCCCTACTTGCCATTTTAGGTTTATCGACGGGCACTAGCCAAGCGTAACAAGCGGCAAAATTCTTGTGGCAACGCTGAGTGGTTCGTGAGTGACAGTGTGAAGGGACAATTAAGTTATTTGTTTAGTTATATTTGTCAGTAGAGGTTATAAAACCCAACGAGTTGTGCATAAACCTTAGGAAACCCTTGAATAAAACAGTAGTGGTTTCACGTTCAGCGATTCCAAGGCCGATGCCGAGAGGCACGCCTCGAGGCCACGAACAGCGCAATGAGCTTTCTATTCGCCCACTGAACACCCCGCCCACAACGCCCGGAGTGGGCATCGCGATGGTATCGGATCGCATGGGAGTTCGTTCCCACCCAATCACGGGGCCGGGGCTGGGAATTCTTTTGGTCAACAACGACACCACTTGTGTCTCAATACCCTCGGGTTGCAAATGCTCAACACGAGGCTCGTCCATGTGCAAAGCATTTCGACCTGCTATTACCTTTGCCCGGCTCACTTTTTATTTTCTTTCCAAAATCACTTTAGTTACCCTCTAGTGCTGTCAACAATAGCCGTTTTCACCCGTTGGTTTCACGATGCGTGAGTGCAACCACTACTTCCCCACCAACAACAAGGCTGCGGTGACCATCACTTCGGCGCTTTACGACCGCCGCGCGCTCGATTGCACGGCACCGCTTGCGCTGGTCAACTCATTGTCACATCTACACTATCTTATCAACACTTCGACACGGATTCGTGAACTTGTGTCCACGGATGGCGGGTTCGAGCGCCTTATTCGAATTCTCAAGAACACCGAGGTGAAAAACTATGAGGTGATGAAGATTTGGCAGTGGAGCCTTGCATTCAACTGTTTGGTGGCGGCCGGTATCCGTGGTACCCAGGAAATCCGGTTGCGTCTGGTTCGCGTGGGCCTCGTGGACATCCTCGCAAGTATCATGGAGACCTACCTTCGTGCCTGGCAAGCGCAGGAGATAACCGTGGGTGGCACGGCAGAGACGGGTGCCACTGGGCCATACGCAGCATCCCTGGCTGGTCACTCCAATAACCCCTATCGTCGGTTGTCCATGGCGGGAAGCTCAACCGGCGCTTCTGCCAATGGCCATGTCAGCGGTGGAAATAGTGGGGCTCATGGTTTGCACCAGGGTCGACCTCGACACGGCCATAGCGGCCCTCTTGGATTTTCACCCGGCAATCGAAGCCTTGCCGCTGACCCTGACGCTAATGACAATGAGGGTGCTCCAGCAGGCGGATTTCGCGGAGCCAATGCGTTGGCACGCTATCAGAACGGCACCGTGTACACGGCCACCTCCAGTGGATTGGCAGCCCTCCCAGTCAATTCCCAAACCCAGTCGCAGGCTTCCCTGAATGCCAGTGGAAGCATACCATCAGCAGGTGTGCCGCAGTCGTACGGTGGGCATTCGAATACGCCGCATTCTATGGCCCCGATGGCTGCGGCTGGCGCCATGCAACCCCCAGGCAGTTACAACTTTGCCACAACCCGCGGTTACTCAGCCGATCAGGATTTGGGCGATGGCACTGACCTTGCTGACCGTCCCGAACGTCGGGCCCTAACGCCCCCGCACAGTGACGACGAAGCCGAAGAGGAAGCGCAGCCCGCCACCATGGCCTTGCCAGCGACAACCACATTTCAGTACCACGATATTGCCCCGGACAATGTCATGTTCCGTAAGGAGGACGTGTTTCACTCGCTGCAAGTGCTGGCTTATTTGACAAAGTACGCTGAAGTTCGTCAGCATCTCCATTCGTATGAAATCGATGTGTTTTCAACGGTCGAGCAGTTTACCAAAAAATGGCAAGCGTCGGAGCTACAAACGTGGGCCCGGGTGGTCATGCGCAACGCCTGCCGGAAAGACGAGACCAACGGCGGGCTACGCCAATGCTGCAACTTGCGGTGCCTGCGATGGGAGCACTACGACCGCGAATTTGCAAAGTGTCGGCGATGCCGAAAGCCCAAGTACTGCAGTCGGGCCTGTCAAGTGATGGCGTGGAGCAATGGTCATCGGTTTTGGTGTAGCCCCAACCCAGTCCCCGAGGCCAGCGAAGTACATGATGCCAATGCAGCACACCGTACTGACCCCCAGCAGGCGCCTATGGCTACGCTGGCTGCACAACCAGCAGTATCTGCGGCGACTACTGCTGCTGCAGGTAATGTAGCATACGTCACCGCATCTCAAACTTCCTTAGCAACGTTGGCGCCCAGCCAAGTTCCCGTGTCAGCAAGCGGAATGTCTGCCACTCTGGGTGCAGCCCAGGCCACGCCAGCAGGTCATTTTACCACGCACGCGCACCCGAATCAACACCATACCATGGCTTCGCATGGTACCAACATCGGTACCGCTTCGCTGGTTACGCACTTCGCCACCTCGCCCACCCACACTGCTGCTGCATCCACAGAGCAAGTAATGGATTCAGCCACCCTAGTATCCCTGTTCTTTAGTGGGCAAGGACATAGCTTTACCGCAGCGCAGTTGGAACTGGTGGGCCAAGAAGTAGAACGATGGGTAACAGCGACGGCATCTGCTGTGGAGTCGCATAGACTTGCCATCGATCCCAATACAGGCCAGTATACGACCTCTGGCAACCAGAACAGTGCAGTGAGTACGGCTAGTAATACCAACCTAACGAATACCTCCCATGGTACTCCCAGCCGGCCCACTCATTTCGAACAATGGTTATGGGTTCAGCCGCTCGCACGACGCCGGATGATTGAGCAGATTTGGCAGCAACGTGCTCAACGACCCAACGCTGTACCGGCCGTTGTGATGGCGTGGCAACATTACCAGCAGATGATTAGTCGCTAGCAAACTGAGTCAGTAGCCCAAGGCACCAGATCCTAACGCGCCAGCTGACATTTTTAAAGAGAGTAAAGCCGAACGACAAGGGAGGGAAAATGAGGAGGTTGTTGGTTATTTTTTTCGTCGGACGCGATCAGTGGATGGTGTAAGGCCATTTCTGTTAGACTCGGGACGCTCCCTTGCTTTGGTACCTTGTACACATTTCACTCTACCTCTACACAATGACTGGTGGTTGCAGTAGTCGAGCGGGGCCTAATTACTTTAATTCGTAAAGCGAGAGCGTTTGTGTGCGGGAGTCAAGGAATGATGGTGTCGTTTGACGATCAAATGTAACCATGCTTTTTTATGGTGCTCTTCATAGGAGCCCCACCCCTTTAAGCTATAAAATAAGTAGGTTTTGGCGGTTCAGATGAGCAGTCGTATTTATTTATATAAATCACCCGTGTACGCGTTTATGTGACTGTGTGTGCCGTTATGATTGAGCAATGGGGAAGAGAGTGAGCGGCACACAGAGAAACACGCTGCTCTTTTTGTTTCCGTTAATATCATGCTTGGGCTGAGTTCACCCTGGACGACGTCCGCCCAGCCGTTTATTCTGTCTCAATGGCGTTTATTTCGTGATACAGGTGCCAGCGTGGCTAACCAGACAAAAAGTAAACACATACTAAAATACATTTATCTGTAGGTACAGGTAGCAGCAACATTATTAAAGGTCATAAGCTCTAATGAATCCGACTATTGGGCTAGGGTTGACAATTCTCAATCGGTACTAGACGAAAAAAAATATTGTTCATAATTTGGCAGTAGTTCTAACCACCAGCGCTCAAGCCTTGGCTTGTACCAAAGGCCATTGGCAATGACTTCACCAGGTGAACGCAGATACGCACACACTTCAGCCTTAGGCCACAGGCGGAGGAATCTGGGATGTTGGTGGCTTGGCGGTATCTGCGACGTGTTCCACAAACTCGGCAAACTCGTCCAAGTGCGGGTGATGCTTGCCCTGGACACGGTGCTTTGCGCCGGTTGCATCGGCACGAGTAGATGAATGAAGTGAGGGCAGGTCGCGGTCAGTCATAGTATCCGGTGTGGTAGAAGGAGGTTGCCGTGGCGATTGTGCGACCACCGACTGGATGGCGTTGTTACTGGGGTCTTCGTCCTCCGCATGACTTCGCAGGGCAGACTCGCCAAGGATTTCTTCGGGAGTCTTGCCCTTGGTTTCTGGCACAAAGAAGAACACGAAGAAGGAAAACACGCCCGTGATGACGGCAAAGGGCACGAAGGTATAATCCCCCAGTCCCTTTTGCAGGCTGGGAAAGATAACCCCGACCAAGAAGTTGCTGAACCAGTTGAGGACCATACACCAGGACGATGCAGCTGAAACAGCATAAGTGGGGAACACTTCAGTCATGACCAACCAGGGTGTGACTCCCAAACCCACCGCAAAGGTGGCAATGAACAGGAACACGCACACAACCACCAACACATCAATGTCAGCCACCGAACCCACAACGATGAGGATCGAGGCGAGGGTCATACCAGCCGAACTGGTGAGGGTCAGGGCCTTGCGCCCCAATCGGTCCACCACGGGAATGGTGGCGAGCGTCATCACCAGGTTGAGCACGCCCGTGCCCACCGTGATAAGTTTGGGTGTCTCCTGGTCCGCGAACAAGCGGTTGAAGATGGATGTCGAGTAAAACATGACCCCGTTGATACCCGAGAGCTGCTGGACCGATGTAAATATCGACGCAATAATTATTGACCGAGCCAAGTTGTACGAACCTTTCCGGTTGCGCAGCAGTTGGATGATGTTGATCGCTTGGTCTGGTTGGTGCTGGAAAAGGGCGCGAGCTCGGCCACCGCCGCCGCCCTGACCACCTTCGCCCATGGTCTTTTCAGAGCGCACGCCACCACCATTACCACCCGTGATAGATACAGCCGCTTCAGACCTGACCTCGGTATTGGCGCGAGTGTCAAGGTGAAGCTCTCCGACGTTGTCAGTCTCCTTTTCGGTTCGGAAGGGCGAGGCTCGTGCCAGGGTGGTTTGACCTTTGAGGGAGCGGTTCTTGGACATCTCTTGCGATGACGATGTATCCGAGTCGGTTTCCAAACACGGTGTCAAGGCCGCCGCTGCGGGAGCGGATTCGTCACCCCATTGGGCCTTGACCATCTGATTCAACTCATCTTGGACGTTGGTGGAGCCGCGCAGGCGCTGAAGCACGCGTTCGGCTTCAGTTTTGCGGCCTTGCAGCATCAGGAACTTGGGGCTCTCGTCAATATAAAAGCACCCAGCCATCTGAGCCACGGCCACAAACGCCGAAATCCCGGACAACAGACGCCAGTAAGGTGGATCTGACAGGCCCAAACCAATGGCTTCGGTAAGCAAGATCCCGATAACGATGAACAGTTGGTTCATGGTTCCCAGCGCGCCGCGGGTTTCAACCGTGGAGATTTCGCTTAGGTAGGTGGGCGTAATTACACACGCACCGCCACAGCCGATGCCCACCACAAACCGACCTGTGACAATCTGACCAATTGAGGTGGTTGTGGCTACTAAAATGACACCAGCGATTAGGAACAGGTTGTTCCAAAACATGGCCCAACGTCGACCGAGGCGCGTAATGGCTGGCCCGCCCAGCAACCCACCAAACAGCCCCCCAATGGCAAAGAGGGCCACCGTGATACCCCATTGGAAGTTATCCATGGGGATACAATCTGGAAACGCGCCATGGTGGTTGTCGGCGGGCGTCACACCCTCGCAGAATCGAATCACACCTTCGGGAATATTGAATACCGACGTATTGTACCCATTGTTGAACGATCCTAGACATGCCACCAGAGCACTCACAAACAGGTGCCGCGGCATCCGTGGCACCTTGGCCCACAGGCCCTGGTCACTGGCGAGTGCCGCTGACGTGTTAACCGTGGAGTCATGGTCGAAACTGATGGGGTCATTGGTATCACCAACAAGGCGATGGTGCGGCGGGAGGCGAGGTGATATCTCTGGAGAATTTCCAACGAGGCCATCGTTATTGCCAGCAGCTGACGCCGAGCGAGCGTTGGGGCCCGCTGTCTGATACAGCTTGGGCAGCGATCCAACTTTTTTCATCCTGCTACAGTATTGGAACCACCACACTTACACACGGGCCAATGGCTCAGTATCAGGAAAAGTTGTGGTGTTTGCTATTATCAGGAAGGTTATGTTTGCTGCGATCACCGCGACACCATGAAGTAAAAGAAAAGAAGCCAAAGACGTGTACAAAATTGGGGTGGCCAAGGGAATATCAATGTGATTGGGCTAATGAAGTGCCTACTGGTATTGGCTGAACGCTATGGCCGACTAAGCAGGGCTCTCACCCACAGCGGTATCAGGGGAGGAAGGGACAAGAAGAAGCGGTCAAGTTGCACAATGCCGCTTTTGCCGTGTTATGTACGCAGCAAGGGACAGGATGGTTTGCTTGATGGATGCCAATCAGCCCATCGATGGCCGCGGCAACGGATGAGATAAGGCTGTCAGGGGCGGCGTCACTTGGTGTCAGCCACGAGACCCAACGTTTGCTGGACACGTTCAGCGAAACACGAAATAGAGAGAAAATCAGGATGAACGGGCACCGTGCCCAACGATATGGTGCTCTGGACGATATGGCGTCCGGCCCAGTACTTCGCGACGGCCGAAGTTATGGCAATTAAGAACAGTGACTCCGAGTGAAGCCAAGCATGAGTCCAGCCGTGGCTTCGCTTTCCTTTTTTGTCAAGGTTTCAACGGAAAAGTAATAATGCTGATGATATAAATACAGCAGGCGCAACTGGGTACAATAAAGCTAGAGTATAGAGTCGACCAACATTCCCAGTTGGTCGAAACGTGCGACACGAGATAAGTAGGGCACGGTGTGCGAATTAAAGGCGAAACTAGAGTGAGACAAGCGATCAAAGTGTCAGGGGAAGCGCATTGAATGGGTATTTATAGAGCCCCTCCCAGTCATCACCGTACAAGAACGTAAGGGCGCAGGTAGGTTTAGGGTGCCGACCCTGCCGTGTCTCAGCGCCCACCCAAGCTGTGATCAACGGTGGAATGGAGCAGAGAAAGTAGCGGGCAGGTCTCGCCGCTTTGGTGCTGGTGCAATCGTGCTTCAATGTCACCCAGCTATATGCGCGTGGAGGACGCCCATGGCCCTTTGGCCGACCAGCCACAACTGAATGCAGCAAGCACGTTGAGTGCCCATGGGATCTGGTCCTGCAGTGCATCTCATGCAGAGGTTGTTGGCACCCACGTCACAATGATAGCCCTGCCGCTGTCAATGCTGGCGAGGCTTTCGTTGCTTTGGAAAGAAGGAATATAGGCAAGCAGCCCTTTGTTTCCAAGAAGCCAAGCGGGTGTAGCGCAGTCTTAGCGGAGCTAGACCAGCTTTGTAATTACTTTTTTACATTTAATGTTCTCTACAAGCCCTCGATCGCTACCTGTATCCCGCCGGATGGAGCCATCAACTAACTGTGGAAACGTCATCTTTCAACACGATGCTGCATTGCCGAGCTATACGGAAAATGGCACCAGGCCATCATTGCCCACGGCAGAGTCAACGCCTGTATCTGGAGAGGGGGGTATGCGGTATTCCTGACAGCATATGCCTGCTGCCGGCGCTTTACACCCTCCAACCTATCCAGTGCGCCTGCGATTGGTTTCAACCGCCTGCGCAACGTAGAAGCCCTGTTTCTGTCACTCGCCCGTGCCCAAAGCTGAAACCACATCGCCATTTCCGACCCTGTCTGTTTGTACATTAGCTATTCTGCTGGGGCACACGTTGCAGCAGCGCATGCATGGACTAAGCCGATGGCGTATATATGCAACCTGCTTCAAGACTGGGCCCTTTGGTGCTCCCCTGGCAGCCCATAGTGTGCCTTTTTTTTCTTGTTCAACTGATTAGCAGGCTGGTTTTCAGTAATGTTTGGCTGCCAGGGTCCATGTGAATGAGCACGAGGATAAAAATAGCACTGCTCCTGACAGCGCTTGGAACTGTGGACACCAGCGGTCTGATGGTGGGATGAAAGTATGCCCCTATCGGCACCACGGTAGGAAAAAGAATGAATGCGGCATCAATACACGTGGTGGCTATGAGTTTGTCCTGAAGGAATGAAAAACTATACTCGCGTGACAGCCGTCGCTTGTGACATTTCTTTTCCCTAAGCAGGCAATTGGCGCCGTCTGTGTGAGCCTTTGGGTGAGATGATGGCTGTGTTATGACACCCTGAGTCCACTTGCCAGGCTCACATGGCGTCCAATAGAAAATACCCAGCTGACCGCAAAAAATTAATGATACGTGGTCTGTGCAGTGGTCGTGGCACCGTTGCAACCAATATCCTCCACTGGTATGCAGGCCTGGCGTTATCCTACAGTTGCTGAGTAGTATGCACTAGAAGAGATATGCTAGCTAGGGCTGTAACCATGGCGCGGCTTTTGTTGTGCGTAGTGGAGTCAGCGCCCTCTGCCGCTCAACACACCAAGGCTGTGTCGGCCGATGGCAAGGGCGAAGCAGTACCCAGTGCGCATGCGGTGAGCTGCAGAGGGCGGTGTGACCCACTGCTAGCGTGGCGTCAAAAGGAATTCGGCTACTTGGTGCAGATATTTGCGCCGCAAAGTACAGCGGCTTGGTAACAACCGTGGTGGCCAGCTTATTGGATGACGAGGCCCACTGCGCGCTTAAGCCAGGGCGGATAGGGTCACAAACCACGGGGTGCGCTCCTCAGCTCCCAGGCCTACCCCTCCGGACCAAAGCACAGAGCAGTGACACACACACGAAATCGCCAATCGGCAGTCATCGAAACATGGAAGCCTCTGGGCACGGGTGAACAGGGCAGGCCGAGCGTTGGCACACCCGCGCCGGGACTCCGCTGCCCTTGTTTGCACGGCCACAGACTGGGCGATGTGTAAGGTGTCGAGACGTGTGGGGGCGCCACAGCGATGAATAGCAGCACTTACTTCCCCACACCGAGGCCAGGGTTTGTTCGTTGGCCTATTCTTTGTTCTAGCGCAGCGTTGCATCAATCATTGGCCCTTGGTTCGCCACCCGCCAGCTGGGAACTGACCCCCGCACCTGACCTTTCCTCTCTCGTTTAGCTCCGCCGTGGCCGAGTCCACCCCACCACAGGACCAAACCAAACCAAACAGGGCCACTGTGGAGCGATATACCCAGCTGAGAGGCCTTGCTTACATTTTTTCCCTCCCATGTAAGGTCCAGCGGCACCGCCTCCCCTTGTCAGCCTCGCCCACACACCTGGTTCCCTGCTGCCGCTCTCTTCACTTGCACTGTT
>JANBQA010000169.1:0-23296 GCA_027576955.1 Dimargaris xerosporica
GCCTAACGAATTCTTGAATTTGGAGCCCAAGGATGGCTTAGCAGTGGCAGCGGCTGGCCCAGCATCCCCGGTCCCTGATTCAATTTGGCCATAAGCTGAGCTGAACATGGTGGCCAAGGCAGCAAGGACAAGGAATCGAATGGCATAGCGGCGAGAGAGCATGGCGACAACGAGGTTGCAATATGAGTGAGGAAAGAACGCAATGGTAATCGTGTGATTGAGCTATAAGACGTGCAATCTGACAAAACTCAGCTTGGAACGGTTATTTGATACGAACCTGAGCGCCTCTGCGAAAGATGGATGATGGTGCTTGTAGGACAGGGCGACCATCGCCCTTTTATAAGTGAATAAAAAGTCTTGAGTTCGTTGCTGCAGCTCGGGCCATAGCGCTCACACAACTTACAAAGAACATGATCCGAAAATGTGCTCGTTCCAAACAGCAAGGCGGAAAATTATAAATTATCATGAAATACATGCATGAGGTCCAGGTTTTTGGAGGAACCAGGCCCTTGGGTATGCCATGTAATAAACCGTCATCCGTTGATGTTCGATGATATCGAGTGACAAGGCATTGACTGTGATGGAGCGGGAAGCAAGGGATCCCAGTATCAGCTTAATCATTGTTGTGCGAGCTGCAAACGCGCACCACACAAAGGAGCTCTTTGACTATCTGGCTAAGAGTATTTTTACCGTCAGCACCAGCGTTGTCGCTGGATTATAACGCTTTGCTTAGGTCCCATTCTGTTGCAGCCCTATTATTAAATTCTTGATTGCGTTGTTGCTCACATGTTCGTGGGGCTGTTTAATACCCAAAACACAATGGTCAATAAAACAATCAAGCAACAATAAAAATCCCAGTCTTTCTTTCATGTTTGCAAAATTGTTCACTCAACTGCAATAAAGAATAACAAGAACGGGTCACGGCAGATTGACCATGGCGGTGATACGAGTGCTTTCAAAGAAAAAAAACAGATAACACAGTTGAGAAAAGGACGTGCGTTTCTGGCCCCAAACACCGCCAATAATTGGGTAACAGAGCCGGTAGCAGGCATAGAAGCACAAGGTAAACGAGAACAAGAGAAAGCCAGCGGTCAATGCCAACACAGGGGCTGGTGTTTGGAAGGACAAAGAAACTCGCTTATTCTACTTTATCGTGTGGTTTAGCGGTTATCAGACCACGTCGAAATAAGTTGATGGTTTATTGTTTCGAGGTATCCGGCATTGGCCACCATGGCTATTGTCGAAGCAAAGGCGAGCGAACGGTCGCTAGAAAACATAAGGATCATGAATAGTACATCATTTCGGCCTCGGCTAATATGCGCCTAGCAGCGGTAACAACGGCACGTTGAAGGGCGTAGGATAGGTATGGTGTAAAAAGGGGCTATTCTGAAAATTAAAGAGTTTGGCGGAGCTCCTTGTGTCGATGCCGGGCGTCACCGCCGACAATGTTGCACAATGAGACCACCACTCGCAGTTCGGGCTCAACAACACATGGCCTATAACGGCTCCCGATGCCTGCTCTGTCACGTACAAAATCCGAAAGTAATCGAAAACGATGCCAAAGAGAGAAAAAAAAGCCTTGGGCAAGTGCTGAGTGGCACAATGCAGCATCATCCTCCCTCCCTTTTGTACTCAAAGAGGGCAGGCTATTAAAAAATGCCATTGGCAACGTACGTGTCAACCGTCATTGCAGCCCAGGGACTGTGACAGCTGCCAGCGAATGCAAGAGTAGTTCCAAATAGGCTTGGTTGGCCGATACATGGTCGGCATGCAGGCGAAGAAACTCGATATACTGGTCAATGGTGGCCCTAGCAGCCTGACGCTCCGCAAGTTTCATCCTCGGCAAGGATGTAATCAGTTTGAACGCAGGAATGATGATGCTAAAGCAAGCATTAAAACTGGGATAATGCTTGAGCACCTCTTGGTAAAAGGGGAAAATCCGCGTGGTGTAGAGGTGAGAGGCATCGAGACCCCATTGGTGGCACTGGGGATCCTGCGCCGGTTGGAAGCTGGTCTGCACAGGCAGTAGATCGCCAATGTTGAGCAAAATGACCACAATCACATAGGTTGTGTGCAGTAAATAGATCGACTCATAGTACACCAAGTGTTCCGCTAATTCTATACCTGTAGGGCAGCGGTCTGGCAGCGTAAAGGGTGGGGTTAACGAATGGTACCAGGCCTGTAATTGGCGGTTGAGGCGATGGTAAGGAGTAATGTTCATTGTTGCGTTATCGTGCGCCTGCATTCGCAATTGGGAGACCTGGGTCAGTAGAGCCGAGAACGGTAAGATGTTGGGATAGCCCATCAAGGTTTGGCTAGTGTCTGGTATTATAGCAGGGTAATAGTCGTCTCGTGGGTCGCATTTGAGCAGCTGTTCGAGTAGAGAGTCATTAATAGGTTTGACCCAGTACGTTCCGGTCTTCAGCCCAGGCGGCAAACCCAGCATGCACGCAAGTAGGTTGTCATAGGTGGCAATGGTCCAAAATACCCGACGCTTGAATTCCTTGGTCAGTTCATTATCCGTAACCGCCGGCGAGGCGTAGTGCGGCTGTGCCTGTATAGTGGTGGCAACGGTAGATAAGGTTCCCGCGGCACTGACCGGTGGGGCGGCGTCAGCCATATAGGTTGGAGAGTCGACCGTGTGCATGTTAAACTGCAGCATCAGGTTTTTGGCCAACCCCGAATAATAGAGGAATTTCTCGTCCACGCGTACCACTTTGGCAATGCCTGAGAGCAACGATAGTAGATAAGGGCACTCCAGCGACGGGTGCTCGAGCTCCCTGGGTAAGTGCGCATCAACTCGGTCAAAGTAGGTTTTGATGGCGCCCATGCGGGCTTGCAGGTCGTTGTGGTTGAACCGCGCAAGGCTGGCTCCGAGCGTGAGGATGGCATTGAGAGTAAACGGCGACAGCGTGCCTTTTAGTAGTTTGCGGTGCAGTCGCTGGAGTTGCAATTTGCGCCATAACCTTATCTGACGATCAACGAACACGGCCATGAGGGATACAACCAGAAGCGGGTGATAAATTTGCTCTTCCTCGCTTTTGGGATTGGCACGGGAAAGTGACATGGTGGACACCTGTGGAATCGGAACCGCAAAACTGGCGTCTCTAGCCTGGTACGTAGCGCGCAAATAGTTTAGCAGTGCGCCAAGGGTGACCGGTGGTCCCTGGGGATGATTGGGGGCGCTATCGGAGCAAAGAGCAGCGTTGGGTTTATCCTTACCTTGATGAGGCCCTTTGGTTTTGCGGGCAGCGCCTTTGGCTACTACGCTGGAAGGCGATATCTCTAACGCGGCCAACCCATCCTGTGTCTGAGCGGCCAAAGCGGTGCTGAGTTGATTGGAGCTGGTAGTAGTGGATTTGGAGCTGGAAGCAGGTGGTCTAACTGGTACTGTTTTGCGTTTGGTTGGCGGTTTGCGCTTGATAAAGCCGTACTCGCACGCTACACCGGCTAGTTGACACTTGGCGCACGGCTCCTTGCCATCGCACGCCTTGCGTCGATGCATGCACCGTTTGCAACTGCCCCGCCGGTACCGCCGACCAATCTCCGCGTACCCATCGCCTTTGGGCAGGTCAAGGCTGAATACCGAGAACTGCGCCATTCTGGACCGTTCGGGAAATGCCCCCCACTGACCAGCAACGGTCACTTGCTATAAACAACCAAGCAATAGCGTTAATAACCCCCACCCACGCTGACGTAGGCACTCGAGTACACTGTATCGTCCGTTTGTGCTGGTATAGGCCTCGGCCTTGGGCAAGACACGTCGGTAAACCGAAGATAACAGAGGGATAAGAACACCACATAAAACACCAAACAAACAATATCTACAGTACACCAAGCCAACGGACCTATGGAAGCACAAGGAATAATAATCAGCCGTAGTAGCTCGGCCCCGACAGGCAGACCGGTTCGCGCTGAGAGCCGCCAAGCGCACGTGCCCGAGAGGAACAGAGCAGGCTTCGAGGTCAAAAATGAAGTAATAGGCGGCGGCTAGACCAGGGCTATGGGCCACGCAAGCAGGGTAAATCCTTTTGAGGATACAGCCAGCGATGATGGGGGGAGGGTGCAAGTGAGAGCGAGGTATGAAGCACCAGCTTATCCCAGGAAACTGGGGCCAACAATGTGGACTGCTTTATATAGCATAGAAAAGTAAAGCTGGCGGCAGTCTGCCAGCAATCCAATCAGGGGAAGTCGCTCGGCCAGGCACTTCCATATTGGGATGAACGGGCTGTTCCATGCAGCCGATGCCCATTTCAATGAAATTCGACATGGTCACTGGACAGGGTACGGCGACCCAGGGGAGTTATGGGGAAGCTCTGTTCTCCGCTATACTTATCACCCCGGCGCTGCATTGCGTTCAGACCCGCGGGCACGCAATCACTGCTCATCCAATAGGCAGGAATAGCCATCAGGGCGGTTGGCTACCACCAACCGAAATACAAACAAGGGAAAAGACCCGTGGTTGGCATCGGCATGTTTGGTATATCCAGCCGGCACTGGTTGCTATCGCTGAGCTCATCTTTCCCTTTATTGTCTCTGCCCTTTTTTTCGCTGTACTATTGCCTCTAATAAAGGGCTCAATGGGAAACTACGGTCCACCACGTTGCTCGGCGGAGCAAGCCTTAGCAGCATTAGGCAATGGCGTCAACATTGCGATGGGTCCTTCCCTCTTCCGCTCTCTAACACGGCCATCCACGTGTGAGTTTATACAGTGCTTACACCGTTGACAAAGCGGCGGTGGTGGCCAAACGTGCATGCCGGGAGCGGGTAACCCTATGTGGCAGGGTTTGGAGCGCAGGTTTGCTTGGCGGCGGCTTGACCACGGCGGCAATTTTGGGGCACTGTCAAGTCGGCACACAATAGTATGATCGAATTTGGTCAGTAAAGAGGGATGGGCCCAGCAATACACAAACACGTACATACACAGCTGGCCCAACAGATTAGTTTGCGATAATTATTTTAAGCCTAGCGCAATTTCGCTAGCTGTTTACCCCCTCCCCCCCCCGCCAAAAAACTGATAAGGACTCATCATTCTCCATCCCTGCAGCCCTTCATGGGCCTGGCTACTGCCAACCAATGCCAAGAATAGAGACCACGGCTAATCTCTGGCCCATGCCTAATCCAATTTTTCTCGGGTCTGTTTCCCACACTGGTCGGCCACAGCAATCAAGTCGCCGGTTTTGGCATCGCACACCTCACTGCACCAGCAATGAGTACAGTGCTCAAAGCCATACCAGCGGACTTGGCAGCCAAACTAAGTCTGTTTCCAGTTGAGAATTATTCACAAGCACCACCAATTTCAGTGAGCCAATGCATCCTTTAGTCCCTGGGACTGAGCTTATCTCAAAGCTGCCTTTCCTCGCCCTTTTCTCATACCTGTTCATCAATACTAGTCAGCAGTTGCTGCACCTCAGGCACCACCGCGCTGGTTCGACCTCCAACTGTGACAAACTCGATTCGCTCGCCTCGATATGTGCGGTGCTCCATCCGTTTATGCCGCTTGCCCCAACGATGGTGGAACAGCCAGTCGGGCGGAAACTGTGTGTGGTCTGCGTTGACTTGAACCGCCAACTGACAAATAGTCTGCATCTGTGCACGAAGAGTGGCAATTGCTTTGTCACTTAGCTCATGGCTACGAGCCGCTGGGTGGACCTTACTTTGGTACAGGATTTCATCCGCAATCCAATTCCCCACCCCCGCCGAGAATTTCTGGTCCAACAAGAGCGCCTTGATCGATACTTTGCGCTGTCGCACCATGGCACTAAACGTCTTCAAGTCTGGCAAATTGTGCAAGGGGTCGAACCCTAGACCTGATACTGGGAGGTGGTGGCGAGGGGTAAAGCATAGTCGAATGCGCGCCAAGCGACGGGGGTCAGTGAACGCAAACTCGGCAGCTGTGGTGTCAGTAGCCGTATCCGTTTTAGTCATTGCCTGTCGTCGCTGGGTAGTCTTGGTGCTGCTGGTCGCAACTGAATCGCATACCAACAATAGTTTGTGGTATTTTGGGGGCCACCGCTCTCCATAGCTGACTGGCTTGTTCCGATAGCGTGGTGCCTCTTGCCCGCGTATCTATCATAATGCCATCAGCAAAGAAACAAAAGGGTCACCATGTGGTAGGAAAAAGTTTACCCATCAGTAACAACGATAAAGACTAGCTAAAGTGAGTCAGGAGAGACCAAAAAAGGCATGAAGATAGCCAAAGATCAAAGCCAAATTGTGGGTCCATGCCCAGCTCAAAGAGTGCTATACATACTCGTGGGTACTTTCAGCCAAGGGCGCAACGATTGACGCGACTGATGCCCAAAGCTCAACTGTAATGGCGCATCCCACTTTACCTGTACGTTTCCGGACATGCCCAGGTGCATCAGCAAGGCGTCGTCATTGTCCAAGGCTAGCCAAAATAGTTTGCCATGGCGGTCGGTGTCCACCACAGTGCGCCCTATCAGCCGGCTCTGGACGTGCTCTGGCAAGGCCTCTGGATAAATGATCGAATCCGATGCCTGTAAAAAATACACCGTTTCGAATCAACAAAAAAAACGAAGCAAATGAGTGCGTGGGCAAGGCTACGACTATTTGTGCGCGTATACACGGTAGTTCATCGCTCTCAGCCCTAGCTGCGTGTATTTTTTGGTTGGCCCAGGAGCTTGACGCGGAGATGGGATAAACCACGAATATACCGCTAGGCGTGTGGTCATTCCTTCTTTTAACTGTCAAAAGCCCCGAACTGTCGTGAAAAACAGAGCAATTGCATAAACCACCACTTACTGCTGTAACTGTGCGAATGCGTTTGCCAACCAAGTGCGCATGGCACAGGCGACGAGCACGTTCAACTTCGGGCAATTCGGGCATAGCTGATGGATCCCTTTGTGTTGCCTTTGATTATCACGCCGTGTAATATAGCAATAAATATAAACAGCACAAAAAGGTGGCAGAAGAGCGGCTGTGCATTGGCTGAGCCCATAATCCTTTGGGTGGCTCTCAAGACCACAAGGCGCCATTTCATCCCACTTGTCTTGTTCAGGGACGCTGAGTGGTGCAGGGCGCCCTTCCCCTCTTTCGTCAGTGGTTGCGGCAGCTGCACCTGACCAACTAGAGCTCCGCGCTAGAGTGCTGCGGATGTTGCAGCAAAATTTCCACAATAGGCACCACGCGCAAGCGCACGATTGGTATCCATACAAGCACATTCTTGTCAATCTTATATGTATGCGCCATAGCAACACCCATAGTTTTAATAGAAAGAACCAAGCTGGCGTCAAATAGTGTACATAAACAGCATCACACATGTAGAAAAAGAATTTGATCCACCGGAAAACGTTGAGCCCGCCCGCCAGGTAAAATCAACTGCAGTATGTGGAAAAAAGTCATCAGGCAGCGCACGCATCTCCCCCCTCTCCGGCAGCTGGCAAGAGCGATATAAAAAGCAACTGAACGAGTAGTCTTTCAAGCTTCAGAATACCTGGTGGCTGCCCCCAAGGCTGCATGGCCTAGGCCCGTGGCTCATGAACACACAGTGGCGGCGTCACCGTCCTCGTACAGTAATTTAGAGCCTGGTTAAGTCGCCGAGTGACCGCTCTCGCCGCTATGGTTATACGCTGTGCCATTGGGCTCACCTTGATCCAAAATAGCCGAGTTTTCAGAGATGCGCAACACGTTTTGCGCCAGCTGCATCACGTCAGCATACTCTTGGTCCTCTTCATCTGCTCCAGCGTACATGCCCTGCTCCCCAGCCAAGCTGTCGCCAGACATACCCACCGGGAGCTTGCCCGCGCTGGGGGTAGACGGGGACCCGGAAAACGACTGGTTATACGGATCCATGGCGGCACCATCTGCTCGGTAGCCGTCGCTCGCACCATGGGCCGCTTGTGGCACCCGATGAGCCATATTGGCCAAGAGAGTGCGGATCGACTGTAACAGCGTGGGGTGCTTGACGATGAGGTCCGTCAACTGGGCATCCCGCTGCTCCAAAAAGTGGAGCACGATCCAAACGGCCACGTGGTGAAAGGCAATGTTTTGCTCTGGTTTCAGAAATTCGGTCAGGTAGCCTTGGATGCCCCCGTGGGGCTGCTCCCAGACTTCGACAAACCACGTCAAATCGGGAGCTCGGACAGCCAAGTTGCCAATGGCGGCAGCACTGTTGCCTTGAACCTCGGGGTTCTCCTGGCGGGTGAGCTGCACCAGCACGGGTAAAATGCCTGCCTCAAGGATGCGCTCGTTGAGGTCCTCGCTCAGGCTAAGCACCGCCAGCACGGCAGTCATCTCGCTCTGAACCACTGGGGAGCAATCCAATACCAGGTCGCGGATCAACTCCACGGCGCCGGCGTCGACAATGGCCTTTTTGTTATCGTCCGAACTCGCCGCCAAGTTGCGCAATGCACTGATGGCATGGCACTGGATCTCCTGGTTGTCCCGGTACGTCAGTAGTTGGATCAAGGGCGGCAAGAAGTTGGCTTCAATGATGGGGGCCTCGTTGTCGGGGTGAATGGAAATGTTGCGGATGCACGCCACAGCCGATATGATCAACGGTGGCATGGCCGATTGCAGCAGGCGTAGCAGTGACGGCAGGCCATTCGAGCGAACAATGGCCTCTTGGTAGTATTGGTCAGAGGCCAGGTTACGCAACGCCAGTGCGGCTTGGCATTGGACCTTGGGCGAGGCCGTGTCCATCAGGTGAATAAGAGAATTAACCAGCTTTGGCTCCGAGCTTGATAGTCGCTTGCGACTGCTAGCATCCACCGCGATGTTGCTGAGCGCTGTGGTGCAATAGTATTGCACGTCAGCGTCGGGTGACGACAATAGGCCAACCAATACAGGGATGGCCCCTGCTGTAACGAGCTGCTGTCGATTTTCCACTACGGTCGACATCCGCAACAGAACGCAACCAAAAACACCAGGCCATGGTACCAAACACCGCTGTCAATAAGCAGACCTATAATGAACCACAAACTTGTCTACATGCCCACGGGCTAGATCAACGATGGCAAAAAAATCCGACGTTTTTCACTTCGCAGCAGGTCAACGGCGGAGCACTTACCCGAATGAGTCATATTTAACAATGCACCCGTGGCATTGCGTTGAACACGGATATCGTTGGAGCGAGCCAATCGGGTCAGAGGAATCAGGGCCCCGCTCTTGGCAATTTTGGACTTGTTTTCCTCTAATGGCAGTTGTTGGCACCAGAGTGGGAAAATGCAGGCAAACAACCCAAAGATTGATGGCAAATATTAGAAACCTGCGGCTGAACTGGTGAAATCGACAACTAGCCAGGCGCATTGTCGCAACTATCACATAAAAAGCCACGCGCTGTATTGTTGGTGCCATATTGCTTACCATGCGTGGCCAGGTTAGTGATACAACCCACAGCATTGCACTGGGCTTCTACGTTGGGCGACATCATTAGCCGCACCAGCTGCTCCACTCCGCCCTGCTGCACAATGAGTAGCTTATTGTACGCTAAGCTCCAGCCGGTGGGAAACAGGAATAAGCACAAAGGCCAATATCCGCAATTATTGTTAACACACATGTATGTACAAGTACTAAGCACGCACTGATCCAAAGCACCAAACAAAGGCATCAGCCTAATATTAGCGCTGGCCGACTCCGCTCTCTCACTCTCTTGTCCAGTTGAGTGGCACAGTTTGTCTAGCTACTTACGGTCAACGGCCAGGTTACCGATGGCGGTGGAAGCCGCGCACTGCACGTCGCTGTCCTGGGACTGCAGCAAAAACATGATAGGCTCGAGGGCGTCGCGACCAATGGGACGCACGTCAATCTCAGAAATCTCACTGAACGCCAGGGCAGCTGACCGCTGAAGGTCGATATTATCGGAAAAGGCTAGGGTGGTGAGAGCCCGTAGCGCATCGCCTTCGTAAAAGTTGACATTGTTGCGGTCCTCGAAAAAGTGAATCAAGTCGTTGACCGCTTCGCGTTCCCCTTCCTGCAGCAGGGCCTCGTAACCCTGTTTGCTGTAGTCACAGAACCCAAAGCAGGTTGGGCAGCAGATGCGGCAAGGGGAACAGACGCTTTGACACCCGCCCATGGTGAAAAATGGTCAACCACGCGTTTTTTGGAAGGGAGGCACAGAATGCGGCTCAACACGGCCGATGAGAATCACCCACGCCAAACGATGCCAAGTAAAACCAAGCCGTGGCGCTTGTGGAGGTGTGCGGGCGGTCAATGCAGGAGAGCTAGGCCCAATGGTGTGCACCAAAAGCAGGGCCACGCAGCGATGTAGTCCTCTAGCGTCCAAGTCCCACTGCAACCGCCGGTCAGAGTACAGAAATGCGGGCCGCTCAAGTACGACACGCGATTCAGGGGATTCCGCTGAGGTACTGATGTAAGCGTAGAACAATAGGGCACTACGATTGCGGAGCAATGTAACTAACAAACGGCGTAGAAGAAAGGGCAAAAAAATAAAGAAAGGAGAATAAGAAGCGAATATAAAAAGGGAAGCGACTATGAACGAGAAAGCACACCCACAGCTCGTGTGTGTCGGCGCGCCGGGTCGACCAGATGGCGGTGCCCAGTGTCTGCCAAGGTGATCCCACCAACCCTCGTTTCCTGTGTGGGCTCGTTGACACGCGTTGAGCGCTTATCAGTCGTGTGAGCAGCCGTGAGCAAGCGATTGCTTGGTTGGCAATGACGACGGCAACAACGGCCGTTGCCACTTTGCTTCACTCAGCAAACAGGCGCAACACAAGGCGCGCTTGGCAAGCGATCCTGAAATGACTAGACGACTGGTGGTTTGAAGTGCAACGTGCTGTGGGGTACAAGCCACGGCTGGGTAGGGCTGATATTAAGACTGGAACAATGGTCAGCGGTATCGAGCCGCTTTCCTAAAGTTTGATAACGGCCGCTTCAGCAGCCGTGATATCCTTTACTTCATCATATGACTAAAAGAAAACCTATGCATATTTCCTCCCTATATCAACCCCCCTGTGCCCCGCCCACTGGTTACTCCTCTGGACGATGAAAAAGCTGTCCTGAATGTTTAGGGCGGTTAGAAATTTTCAAAACTAATGTTTTAGGGTGAGCTATGTATACAAAGATGAAGACCAAAAAGGGGTCGGGAATCAAACTTTAGAAAAGCGGTTCGATACCGCTGGCCATTGTTCAGCGCTTGAAACGTTGTTTAGCTCGACTAGTAAGCGTTATCTTCACCACTTTCCTAAAGCTTGGTATTTAGTCGGATTAAAACCAGCTAACTGCACTAAATTAGAACCAATACAAATGGTAATAAACCATTGTACCCCACCTGCTATTGCAAAAACTTTGTGGAGCGAAAGTAAAAGTGGCGAAAAGTAGCCGCTGACTTCCAGTTGACCTTTTCCATAACCTGTATTAATGGCATACCTTGCAGTCATGCTGCAGTGGTGGCCGCACTGCAAAATAAATGGGCTTGAAGTCAGCCGCTGTTGATGCCCGCCTTGGTTAGCACCTCCTTTAACCAGTTGGTCAACGTATCTGGGTTTGCATTTTGTTTGCCAGTTGTTACCGAAAACAAGCGTTGCTGGTGGATGTTGGTTAGCCGCATTGGGAGGGATCGTCGCAGGTACACTGCCAGCGCACACACTGGGCATACCTTTGGGTGGTCGTGTTGGGACCGCAAAGTGGTCTGCTTATAATCAGCCTCCTTAACCATCCGCGCCATCAGGATCACCTGGTTGGGGGTTTCTAGCGTCAGGTTGAATACCACATCATCCACCCAGATCCAATGGAGGCCACTGCGTGGCCGCTACATGGTCACCGGGGCTACCAGCATGATAGTTTTGAGCGTTAGACTGCACATGGACAAGTGGTTGGACTCCACTTGGGTTTGCCAGTACTCAAAGACATTAGCCACATCCCACACCAGTGGTTTAGGGCAGGGCTGTCTGGTGGGTTGAATGCTCTTGATAAATTTGGCCAGCCATGGATGCTGGCTTGCTGACAACAAGCTGGGGTCCAAGAGGGTTCAAGTAGAGGAGATCACTGAACAGTAAGCCTTGATAGTGTTGAAGTGATTGGTCAATGCACAGTCATCCAGAAAATTGATCAGATTAGCCACGCTGTATGTGGTCAGACCTGACTTTTCTTGTTGGCACCAAGTGTGAAACTGGCACCAGGCAGTGTCATAACTTTTTTGGGTCCTGTCATGGTGGACCTGCAAAATGGCACTGATCGCACCTGGAGCCAGTGTTTTGGAGGTGAAGGTTGTCTGGATAATGGCCACACAATCCACCAAAAGTTCTGGCGCATTTTTCTGTAAGCAAGTGGGGGCCTGGTGATGTCACCCAATGGGTGGGCCAAGGCAGCCAGTCAGGGCCGCCTAACCAACCAGGCCCTAATTGGGCAAGGTGAGCTGCTATGGCTGTGTCACGAAATTCGGCCGAGCAGGACCAACAACAGTAAACGATGTAATAAATAACAGGTATTTATTCAAGCCTTAATTTGCCTCGATGGCTAAGGGCTTGTGTTTAAATAGTTGGCCCGCAGGTGCGGCCGGGGCTGCGAAGCCCTAGCAGCTCACTGATGCCAGCTGGGCAGGGCCAAGGGAGTCAGATGATTTCCTGCTCTCCAGCCTCCACCCAGTTGGGAGACAGCTGCGCACCCAGGCCTGGCCCAGAACGCGGGCATATTTAAAGGGACCTAGGCCCTGCAGCTAGCACAACTCATGCTTCCAATAAATAACTATCTTTATTCAATCCACTCATTGATGGCTCCGCTCGGCCCCTATTTTGTGACAGTGACATGTGAGAGTAGGATGGGAAACCATGGTTGACTGGGCCAGAATGGTGTTATAAGAGTCATTTGTTTGACCTGGTCACAATACATTTTCTGCATGGTGCTGGGATCAGATGCCAGGGTGGAAAGGTGTATGGCTGTTCATTTTGCCAAGAGGCATTGAATGCATACAGATTAATGCATCCAGGATCACTTTCCAGGCTGTAATAGCAGGGAAGCTGGGTGTTTTCCCAGTCCATGAAGAGGTCAATGGCGAAAGGCCTGTAGTCTCTCCTGACAATGGTGAACATGGCTGATGGGATCACTTCATTTTGGTACAAGGTAGTGGTATGGGACAGGTTGTCAGCAATGGTGCTTTACTGGCCCAGGATAAATTTGACCAGAATGGTCAGGTTCAGTTCTTGGCACTGTGCAATGATGGCCTCAGCCAGGGCTTGCAGGGGTAGGTGCTGTGGGCTGCCTTCCCATAGGATATTCTTGTTAGAAATGTGTAACCTGTTCCATTAATTACCTATATCATGCTTACTTAATCATAGCTATTGCTCCTAGCACTTTTCTCTTCCAAATTTTATCTCATTGAAACAATGTTATTGTCACAAAATAGGGGCCAAGCAGAGCCTTCAACGAGTGGATTGAATTAAGGATAGGTATTTATTCGAAGCATGAGTAATGCAGGCTGCGGGGCCTGACTCTACTTAAATAGGCTCATCCTTCTAGGCCAGGCCTGGCTGCGCAGCCATAGCAGCTCACCTTGCCCAATTAGGGCCTGGTTGGCTAGCCCGCTCTGTCTGGCTGCCTTGGCCCACCCAGCCCATTGGGTGACAAGGTGATGCCTACAGTGTCAGGGGCAGATTTCCAGCTTGCCTGTGAGCAGCAAATCTGGGCTCCTGCCAGGCAGACCAAGGAGGCTATTTGCCATTGCCACCCTGGCCTCTCTAACCTCACTCCCTAGGCCGCAGTGATCATTAATACACTAGCACTGATCCTCTTGTCCTATCCTACTGGTTATCAGTTTAGGAAGGACAACATCTACTATGATGCCTGAGCATCACTGCAGGACCACACACAGGCCTTTTTCCTGATGGCCAAGTTCCTAGAAGGGATTCCAGTACTTTCCACTGCAGATGAAGTGGGTCCCCGCCCACATGCACATAGATACACACATCTTGTGCCAAAGTGTGCTAGGGTAACCCTATTAGCCCAAGGAGCTCTTTAAGTGTGCCTGGGCAAAGGTTGTCAACCTAGCTGCGAAGCCCTTTAAGCCCCAGGGTGGCAAAAAACTTTACAGGTCAATTTAGACTGATGGGGTCGTGGTATCTATTTTTATTAAAAATAGTACAACACAGGGCCAACGACAGTATAAAACAAAAAAGGATAATAGCAGTGGTAGTGTCATTGTCAGTAATGGCCCTAGTAGCAGCATCAACCTTGGTAATGACACTAGCAATGGCAGTGTCAAGGGCACTGCTAAACGAAAGCACCAGCTCAACCAGCAGGACAAAAGGGACAGCACGTTAGATGGAATGGCATATGTCCATAACTTACCAAAGAGCAAGCTGGACGCTGTGTGTTGATTGATCCTGGGCGCCGCGACCTGCTCTACTGCATGAAGGAGAGCAGCACACCTGATAACCCACTGCTGTACCGCTACACGCGCAACCAACGGGCCAAGGAGACACGCATGACACGCTTCAAGGCAATTCGAGAAAAGGTCAAATCACAGTACCCCAATGATGACATTCGCGCTGCTGAACAGGTCCTGGCCAAAGCCACCAACCACGCCACCGACCTTGCCAAGTTCCAAGATTATGTTAAGATCCGCGCAGAGGTATCACCCATCCTTGGTACGTTTTATACGCAGCAGACGACGGTGCACACCCAATCTAAACACCAGCGCCATCGACTGTACCCGCCTCCTACTCTTGCATATGGGAATGCCTCCCACTTAACTCTACGCTATAATGCTTATGAAATAGGCGATTACGTTAGCACTACTCGTCCGGCGGGCATTGGTGAAAATTGTGGGTTGGGTGCAGGTATGGTGTGAAGTGCAACAAGTTTCCATCGGCCGCAGGACTTTACCCTTTGCTCAAGCCCACTTGTAAAGGCCAGTTGCCCTCGCACGACGGTATGATAGACGCTTCCATACAGCTGCCTTCCTAAGTACGGCGTGACCTTGTATCGAAAATAGATGCCATCGGCCGTAACCTACCCATCATGACAAACATCCATACGTAGGTAGCAGGCCATATATAGTCACTGACGTAATGAATAACGTGGATTGTAGCCTCCATCGCTCTCTATAGGGTTGCTATGCTTAAATGCTTATGAGGTGCTGCCAATAGGTAGCGCTGCTCTGCAGTTGACTTGATTGCATGGGCGTTACCTCGTGCTCTGTGTCAGGATCCCACAGCACCAAATCAGCGTCGAAACCGGGAAGGAGGCGGCCCTTGCGAGCCTCCAATTGTATATGTTGGGCAGGGCCTTCGCACAACCATTGTAAAAGCTGATTAAAGGGCAGCTTGCGCCGCCGCATCTCGGTCCACAGGAGCATCAGGCCAAACTGAACGCCAGCTATACCGCCCCACGCTTTCATAAAGTCACCCGTGTCCAGGCATTTCAAAGCTGGGGTCGAAGGCGAATGGTCCGACACAACAAAGTCAATGTCGCCAGATGCCAAGGCAGCCCATAGCTGGTCACGGTTGGCTTGGTCACGAATAGGCGGGCAGCATTTGTACTGTGTGGCACCAGGCGGCACCATATCAGCGGCCAAGCAAAGGTAATGGAAGCACGTTTCAACGGTCAAATTGATTCCTTGAGCCTTGGCCTGTCTTATGAGAGGTAAGGCGCTGGCTGTGCTCAAATGAACAATATGCCCACGTACGCTTGGGTTTTGGCATAGCCAATGGATGACCGCTTCGATGGCAGCGGTTTCCATTTCTGGGGGCCGTGAGGCTAAAAACGTGCGATAGTCTTGGGCATCATCCATACTTGCGTGGTCACTGGCGTGCCGCCTGTTGTTATCAACAGGAATTGGTTTGCTACAGGCGCATGGGGCCAGTTCAGCATGAAAAAGCAATGGAGCAGGGTGGCCCTAGTCACGGGTTAGCCAACATACACCAGAATAAGATAGGTGCATTAAAAATTAATCAGACATACATGCAGCGTAGCCAATGGTTAGAGTACTTGAGTAGGGGGGGGGGGCTAAGCCGATACCCAATTAAAAAACCAGATGTGAGCATAAGGATGCAGGGACTTGATGTGCTGTATGCTATAACCTATTCGAGCATTTGCTCACAAATACATCGTACCTCCCCCCAAAAAAGTGTCAACGGTGCGTTAGTTTGAACTAAACGGCCGATCCTTATTACCTTGAGTATGTCCATGGCCTTGGTGACCTCGCTATCAGTGACCATTGGAAACTCATCCACCCCGCTGTCGATGAGGAATCCTTTGAAGCCGCGCACACCAAATTCCAGGAGCGGTTGAAGTTCGTGGTGGTTACCCGGCACCAACCCACCCCATAGCGCCACATCTACCCAGCAGCTGTCGCGCACGCTAGCTAATTTAACTTGTGCGTTGGCAACGGTGGTTGTGGGCGGGATGGAGTTCAAGGGCATATCCACAATCGTCGTGCATCCGCCAGCAGCTGCCGCTTGCGTTGCTGTGACCATACCCTCCCACAGCGTTCGACCGGGTTGGTTCACGTGCACGTGGGCATCGATAACACCTGGCATCACCACCAAATCGTCGGCATCCCAGTAGCCCACTGGGTTCGCCAGCGACGGTGGGTCTGTGCTGTCGCCACCGTTAGCAGTGAGTTCGTTGGCCAGTAGCTGGGTAAGCTGTGTGCAGGCATTGGGTTCATCCAGCGATAAATATTTGCCCAGCGCGCACCGAATAATGCCGTCATGGATAACAAGGGTGCAGGACCCTGGTCGCGTTTGGGCACTCGACTGCCAGACACGACGCCCCGTTATGACGAGCGTCCGAGGAAGTGCGCTCCAGTCTGCCATGATACGATGCAAATCACCACCGACAAGAACGCCGCTGTCGTTTGTAAAGGAGGCTCAAGCTACGAAGCAAAAAATGTTTACCCAGCTGCCCTGCGGCTCATTGGGAAATGCTTACAACTAAAATTCGATGCCACAATTCGCGGCCACCACTCCCTATTTATAGCATTAGTCCATGCTCAAAGCCCCAGCTGTTTAGGCACTGTGTCATAGGCAGCCATTGGTCGCGTGCTCGTCGACGCATCGACGGGTGGTGCATTCTTGTTGTGTGTATGTGGGGAGGAACTGCTCTTTTCTCTTTTCCTCTCCCTGTTGGATACCACAGCAATCAATGGACGAGCCAATAAGCCACCTCAGTCGAGCAAGCAGGGGCCAGTCGCGCTATCGATAGCGATGGGAACGCCGCCCTAGATGCTCGAGGCCATGGGAATGTCACGCTAAAAATAAAATGGACTCTACTAGAGCGCATGATTGTCAGGCTGCTGGCTGCCAAGGATACACAGTGGCGCTTTACCGAGTGACCTACGGGGAGGCCACCAGACGTTTTCGTGTGCAAGTTTGGCACCGAATCCAGGCGCTAAGCACCGGCAGAGAACAAATAAAACTCAAGGGAGTGAGCATGGCCAAAGCAAGTCACAGTGGGGAGTGAATGGTTTTCGTTGTGAATAGGCAACTGAGGGGCGCGCGGCACCGTTTTGAGCGTGGTTGAGGCGGAAAGGTGCAGGCGCTTGTGACCCCAGCGAGTTCCACCTGACCTCCTGGGTCAACACTGGTGCTCAGGACCCAGGGTTGGCAAGGTGATGGTTGCTGCCAGCTAGCCTCGGTGGGCCCCTTTACGGCAGTCACATTGCATCAGCCAGCCAAAGCGAACCCAGCACCAAGGGCCTATACACGCCCCATGGACTTGACTCTGCGTTTAAACGCGACCATTGGCATTGTGCACCGTTTGGCCACTACGCTTCAGCTGAGTTGCATTTACTTTTTATTATATTCTGTCTTCTCGTTACCATAGTATATTTTTATTTCTTTTGAGTTAACTCGTCGATAACCATGACATCTGTGTACCGCATCAACTACCACCTACGGGCACACAAGCGCGACCCGCTCATTGAGTTCATCAAGGGCATGCTGCTAACGCCGTTCATCCTCCACGCCACCCCGGCGTCGCAGGTCCCGTCGAGCGCCGAACAGCGGGATCCAACCACTCCTGGCTATGGCAGCGACGCTTACGTGACTGACATGTCAACCTGGCTTACCGAAACCCAGGCAGCTGCCACCGATGACGCCACTGTCGAGTCCGGGTCACCAGCGCCCCTGAATCTAAGCTTGGACGCCAATGGGCCACCGGTGCTTCGCCGCAACTCGTTTGCCATGAATGCCAATGTGCTGCGGTATGCCGAGGTGATGACCCAGGTGGAGGAGCTCATCAATGAGCACATTGCCATGCAGGCCAAGGGCCTGGAGAAGTACTCGCGGTTGCGCCGGTTGGTTCCGACAGTGGGCACGTTCTTTACGCCACTGCCCCTCCGGGAAAGCTTCTTGTACGCCAATAGCAAGCACGCGATTGCTTCGCGCAAGTACGTGCCGCCCAGCTTCAACGAGATTCGGCGCATCCTCAACACTGCGCAGCTCCGCGCCAGTGCCCCACACCTGCGGTTCATCACCTTTGATGGGGATATGACGTTGTACCCTGATGGGCAAACCTTTGCCGCGGATAGCATGCTGATCACCCAAATCGTTGGTCTGTTGCAGCGAGGTATCACTGTTGCCATTGTGACCGCAGCTGGATACGGCTCGGATGCGGTTCGGTACCAAGAACGCATCTCTGGGTTGTTGCAGGGTATGACTGGGACCAACAACGACGGGCAACCATTGCTCACCGCCGACCAAGCCACTCAGTTCTACGTGGTAGGCGGCGAGTGCAACTACTTATTTCGGTGCACGCCCGAGTTTACGCTCCGGTACATACCCGACCACGAATACCCGTCCAAACTGCGAGCCTGGAACGACAACGAAATCCAACGCTTTTTGACTGTGGCCGAGGCCAACCTGCGCCAGTGTGTTCACGACATGAAACTAGACGCTCAGGTGCTGCGGAAGGAGCGCGCGGTGGGGATTGTGCCTCAGTCACCACTGGACCGTGAACAGTTGGATGAGTGCGCGCTGTCCACCCAGCAATGCTTATTACAGTACAACCATGCGTCCACTCCGGACCAGGGCAAAATTCCCTTTTGTGCGTTTAATGGGGGCAGCGACGTGTGGGTGGATGTGGGCAACAAGCTAATTGGGGTGCAAGTGCTGCAGGAGCACTTGGGATTCTCGCCCCGGGAAACGCTCCATGTGGGTGATCAGTTTCTTTCCACAGGCAATGATATTGCCACCCGAACTGCTTGCTGCACTTGCTGGATCATTAATCCTCAGGAGACGCATGGTATGCTGGACGAACTCATGGACCAGCTCAGGCGCCGTGACACTGCCACCGAGTCCTAAACACAAAATTTTAGGAGCGCTCAGCTTGTTCATATGGTAGTGAATATTGGTGCATCCTCAGCGCAGTGGGCAAGAACTCGCAGCACGCTGCACATTACTCAGGCTCAACCTAGTTGACCAAATACGCTGGTGATGGCGCGGCGCTAGCATATATAGCATTCCTTGCTAAACATTAGTCATGCAATCTATCCCAAAGCATTGCCAAAGGGCAAGCAAGCAACAATACCCTGTGCCATCCCTCCGGCCTAACCGTCAAGTGCTGCGCGTGTGCTTTAGTGCAGGTAATAGCGGTAACAAACGTCGATCTGCCCACCCCAGGAAATAAAAAAGAATAAACAACAGTGTTCCATGACCAACCAGCGGTGGTAACTTAAACAGCAAATACGTGGCAATGAGCAATGCTCGGGAAACTTCGAATTAGTCACACTCATGTCAACTTGATGCTGCGCCAACCAATTTCTGTTGTGGGATCGCGTACCAGCTCTGCAGCTGGCCAATAGTGATGATTGGTTTTAAGGCTGAGCACCATGGGGATGTTGTCAAAGGTGATGGCCTTGATGCGCACATAGGTATTGTCGGGGCACTGCCGAATGGCTTGGATAAAGGCTTCTAGGTCCGGTGTTGGAAAATCGTTGATCTGGGTGATCCAGGTGGTCGGAACCAGGTCATACATGTATGCAGGCGAACCCTTGGTGCGGGCAGTGATGTACACCCGCGAGGGTAACGTTTTGGACTGCTGACACACGGCCTTGAATGGCTCTTGCACCACAGCTCCACTCCAAACCACCACGCGGTCTGGCGTGGCATCGCCATGTTCCGTGACCACTGTGGTGGGTACCGTGACATTTAAGATGCGGCGCTCACGAAGGATGGTCAACGTCAACTCGGGTTGGGTAAACTGCGAGGCTAGATCGTGCACTGAGGTCACGATGCGGCTTTCTGCCACAGGAGCAGCTAGATCGGCTGCATCACGAGTGCCAACGGCTAGCACCACGTCCAAATCCTTGAGTAATTCAGCGCTTTGCATCCCCGTTTCTGTGCGGCGGACCATGAGCAGCTGCCGGCGATATGGGTTGGCCCCTTCAATGCGGCGGATCCAATCGTCTGATAGTCCCATCTGGCGCGCCTGGGAAATAAGCAGTGGTCCCAGTTCCACATCCAACAGCCTCAGCTGGGGTAGTTCGCCCCGCAGCATCGGCTCTACGACGGGCATCACCGCTTGGATACCCAGCCCAATGTAGTACTCCCGATCATCCCCGTCATCGTTGCGCTCACCCATGAACGAAAGCCACAGGCCCTGTACTCGGCCTTGGGCATCGGCCAAAACCCCACTGGAACACTGCTGTGCTACCGGCGTATCAAGGTAAATGGCTTCAAAGTTGATGCTGCGGAATCGAGGACTAGAGCTTTCGGGAATTACCACGCTGGTAATATCGGTGACCATGGTGTCTAGGCACAGAGGGCGTTGGTGACGATTAAATGCCACTAAATTGACCCGGTGCCCGGGCCCTATCGGTGTGTCGCTGATGGGCGCTGACTGCACCGCGGTGTCTTGCAATGCAGATGGATCGTACGCTATCACGGAGAAGTTTTGCGTGGGATGGATGTACTTGACGGTGCCTGGAATTACCACCGATTGGGCAATAGTAAGCGTCAAATCGCCTAAAAAGTGAGGCACAATGGCTCGGCTCACCACCACAAGGCCGCGGCTAGCGTCAATAACCAATCCATACCCACTACGGCGATGGCGAGGAAACCCATCCACGCGGATGGGCATCTGGTAATGGACCATGACCATCGAGTTGACCAACGCCTTGGCCATCCCCATGCTATCGTCTAGCTGCAGGAATTTGGCAGTGGCCGGGGGCCGCTCTGGGGCTACTGGGGCATCTGGCTGCTCGGTAATGTCCCACAGCCCGGTGGCGTCGTTGCGAACAAATAGACGGAAGTTGGACCAGTGGCGATCCACCTGAACCACCGAAACATTGGTCGAGTGCAGATTCAGAATGCTATGAAAGACAACCTTGACCAGGGCTCGGTCGGGTAATTGCTGCGCTACCCGCATAAAATCGTCTAGTGTGGGCGTAGGCTGGTCATCCACGGATTGAATAAGCCACCCTTGGTCGCTGCCGTTGAGCCGAAGCATGCCAAAGGGCCCGGCCACGTACACACCTTGCACTGGCACGCAACAGCTACGCGCCAGTTGGTAAGATAGGTTGTGCACCGTGGCTCCACCAATCTCAACAAACCGGTCAGGGGTGATGCTATGCAGGTCCTGCACTTGAATTTCGAATTCGTGAAGCGTTCCACCACGGTCCACACGGAACCGCAGCGCCTGATTCAAATGGGTGTCCAACATGGCTTCAAGGGGCACGAATTGGGTAACATACTGGTCATTGATGCTGATAAGCACATCACCTTCTTCTAAATGCGACGACGCTGGGCCTTTGGGAAGCACCACTTCAGCCACCAGCATACCAATGCTGCTGGGAAATAGTTTGCGGATGTGCTCCTCCACGGTGGGGTTCAGGCCTAGACGTCGGACTTCGTCAAACGGTCGGTACATGAACTGGGTTTGAATGGTACCGCGGGGAACTCTTTGCCCCTGCTGCAAGTGCTGCAGCGCATGTTTGACGCGATCCAGCGGAAAAAAGAAGTCAGTCGCCGCATGGGTGCTACCGCCCGCCTGCAGTGCTACCGCATTGCCGTGCAAATCAATGACCGGACTGCCCGAGCTGCCACCGCTGGTACTTGACGCGGCTTGGAGGTAAAAGGTGTTAAAGTCATTGTACGTGAGATCACCATAGTCTGGCACATTGCGATCCAGACGCGAAATGGACCCCGACAGGATGGACAGCTTTTCCCCCGCATCGTTGCCCACCACTCGGATATCTAGCCCTACTTTGGCGTTTTCTGGCGCGAGAGAAATCTCCTGCAACGTCATGTACTTGATCTTAGACGGGTCAAACCTAAGGAACCCAAAATCGTGGATCGGGTCGCGGTAAATTGGGTACACTTCAACTTCTTCATGGTCGTGGGCAATGGCCTCGCCCGTAAACGGACCTGCGCAGACCACATGGCGGTTGGTTAAAATAATACCGCGCTGGGCATCGACAATAAACCCCGACGCTTCCGACGTCAGAGGCGGTTCCGTGTCAAAGGCGCTCACCTGGCTAAACCGAATCGACACAATGGCTTTGATAGCGCGCTCAATAGTTGCCTGCCATTCGGGGGAGATGGCCTCGCCATTGGTCAATGCACCAGCTTCGCACGGTAATGGACGGTGGTGGGTAATGGCAGGAACATGGGTGGTCTGCAGATGTGATGACAGTTGATGTAACACGCCCAAGGTATTGCCAGGGACTGGTGCCGCTACGCCCGAATCATTTAACGCTGCCGATTCCTCATTGCCGGGGTTGACGTGGTTCAGGTCACATCGTCGGCGCTTTAGCCGAGGGGATGTTGCGGCTGGCGCTGTTTTGCATGTTTCTGCCATCGAAATATCAGGCGACAATCGCTGTCCCGTAGAGTGGATCGATTGCTGAGGAGTCATAGCGAAATAGAAGGCACGGCAAGCTGAGGCTTGAAGTAGTGACTTTGTAATTAAAGTGCACGGCAATACACAAAGCAAGGGACGGTGGACCGGAACCAGTAGACCAGTGATTGTCAAACGAGGCAATCTGGACATGCCACGTATGAGGTGTCAGCACGCTGGGCACGTCGAGCGCAAGACGAAACCGGGCCAATGTGAATCGTAAAATGGGTCAAAAGTCATGTTACGAGAGGGCCGTGCAGCGTCTCGGATTTAGTAGCCCCCGATCCCACTAAAGAGCTAGAGTGGTGGTTGTATATATTTTTTTCTGGTCGAGATTAACGTGGCGGTAATTGCTCACGTGTTTAGGTACCACTGGTATGGACTCCAAGATGCATCATTGGACTGCCCACGAAAACCTTGTATCGATAACACTACAGGACTATAGGTTTTCACCTCTCCGGCTCCTTTGGGCCTTTTGGTGTAAGGGACAATTCGAGCAAGCAAAGTTGGCCCCGCTGCACAAGCAAAATGTCCAATA
>JANBQA010000170.1:0-23280 GCA_027576955.1 Dimargaris xerosporica
ACGACGCGCGGACGACGGGGCTCGTTTTGGTGATGGTGGTCATCTCTCCCGCCCTTTTTGGATCGTGGTCGATCCTCAGAGGGCTTTTTGGCCGTGACCGAGTCATTGCTACTGGCAGCAGGGCTGGCGCCCATCACCCCAGCGGGAGATGCCTGGGCCTCTGCTGGCTTGGTAATGGCCGAGGCACTGACGGACAGATGGTGGCCATCAGCAAATCCAGGCGTAGTCGCAAGCGGTGTGCGTGGTTCGAGTAAGATAGGTTCCCGACCACGCAGTGGCATGGTGTTTTGGGAGAGCTGCAGCCCAGGGGTGCGACTGTAATAGCCGCTTCCGATGTCATTGGGGCCACTGCCCATCATCGGGTCACGGCGCATCGACGGAGGGAAGGCAGGGCGTTGCTTGAGCTCTTCTTCGCCGTGCGCAAAGTGGCACTTGTGGCCGTACTGGCAGAACCCATCGGTCATAAACTTTTCGCACAGCCGTGTCTTGTACAAAGGGTTATCGGCAGGGTTGGGACGTTGGCTGCCGCTGGACGATGAACCATAAGAGTTGCCAAACAAGTGATTGCGACCCATATAATCGCCGCCGCCACCGCCACCACTCTGATAATGGTGCGATGTCATTGGGCGTTCCCGTAGTTCGGCGGCACCGTGGGCAAAGGTGCACTTGCCGTTGTAGGGGCACTCGCCTTCCATTTCAAAGCGCTCGCACAGGCGAGTTTTGTAGTTGGGGTTGTCGTTGGGATCGTGATGGC
Source organism: Dimargaris xerosporica (assembly GCA_027576955.1). Lineage (NCBI taxonomy): Eukaryota > Fungi > Kickxellomycota > Dimargaritomycetes > Dimargaritales > Dimargaritaceae > Dimargaris > Dimargaris xerosporica. The sequence continues at coordinate 755 of JANBQA010000170.1, forward strand.
GGTAGTTGGAGTTGCTGTCGGAGCCCGGCATACGGTGGTGCGAGCTTTGGCCGTGCTGGCCCATTCGCATTCCCTGCATACGATCGGCCAAGTCACCGCCACTGGGAGACTGGCTGCGGTTACCATACGAAACACCAAACGAGCCAGGGCCGGGGCGACGCTGGTGAGGCAGGCGGTTTTGGTCGCGCCCCGATGGCTGACCGGCCGAGTAAGGGGAGCCCGCTTCGCCGCTGGGTACATTGGCGCTCTCAAAGTTGGCTTGGCGATGGTGTGGAGGGCGATACGCACCGGGTCGACCGCCACCATCGCGCGCGGATCGGTCGTGGTCCCGGTAGGTGGATACTGGCGCTGATTGGCGGGCAAAACGGTCGCGGTGCTCCTCAATATAGATGTTGGCCTTTCTCAGGGCGTGCTCCATATTGGCGTACATGGCCTTGTCCAAAGCTTCATTTAATGGCAGCCACGCGTAGTTGCTGCCGGCGCCAATACGGAGGGCGTGGTGGGGGTCCAAGAGCTGCGCCATAAAATAGGAAACGTGCTTGGCCTGGGTGTTGGAGATGTACTTGAGCTTAGCCGAAAACGCTTCCTCGATGGCCAAGTCGCTTATTGTCAGCCCAGTGATGTCCAGGGACACGCGGATCGCACACCTAACCACCGCCGAACGATGAGTTGGTTTGCGGGATCACACCGAATCCAGGGTAAAGGCGAGCCAGCATTGCATTAGCACCAGGTGAGGCCATGGGTTTACAAGCGGGCGGACCCAAGCAAGGCGCCACATGACCCAGCAGACAGCTGTTTTTTCACTATGCTTCCAAGGGCCGGTGTCACTTACTTGAGTTCATCTTCAGCACCGACTAATTGACCCTTGGGCGGAGTCCAATGGCGCTGGTGGTTAAAGGTGTTGTTGATTAGCAAAAACTCGGCCTGGCCTCGTTCGTAGCGGAATATCAACAGGCCGGCGGCATTAACGGACGACATGGCGAGGCAGGATTCCTGATCTAACAACGAATGCAGTTGACGAACAACAGCCATATCAAGATTGTGCCGGGAATGGAGAGGCGTGAGTGCAATAGTCGTACAAGCAGCCCATCTTCAGTCCTACGCACCCAGGCTTCGATGCGATTAACCCGGTATGCACCAGTTGTCGCCGTGCAATAAGACTCGGCTTCCTCTACGTGTTCTTCTCCACACTTAATTGGAAAAGAAAACGAGAAGCGGCTTGAGCCGAAAAGCGAGGAAAAACAGACCCAATCCAACGACCACGCTCTAGTCAGTGCCAGCGCCTGGTCGGTTGGCGTTGTCAGGGCTTCTTGGCGGGTAGGACAAGGTAGGTGTGCTTGTGCCACTGACAGCCCAAAACCCACACCGAGCAAGTGCCGACCAGGACTCGTTTGGTCAGCGCTAGCAGCGAGCCGAGCTGACCCAGAGCTCTGCTCGACGGGTCAAACCAACACTTGCTCGGATCTCGACTGGCCGCTCGATTTCGGGACACTTCTCCCTTCCTCGCAAACAATGGATACAACGATTCACCAGCAGTGCGCAACCGCTGGAACATACCTCAATGTAAACCGGTTTACGAATGCAAAAAAAAAAGACAATCACGGGGCGGATGGGTAGGATCAACCACAAGCAGCACCAAGGCTCGGTGATGCTAATCGAATGCAGTGCACAAAATAAAGGGTGACAAGCCCGCAGACCGGTAGTCACAGCACACAAGAGCAATGTTGCCAAGATGAAACAAAGGATGTCGGGTAACAGGATGCCTTTGCACAAAAACGTAATAAGCACGGCGGTCCTGGCCACAACAGTCTGCTTATTGGAACTTATACACAGCACACACACAGAGGTTGGCTAGTGGCCCAAGGTGGAACGCAGGGCGTGACTGAAAGATCTCAGAGAGTGGGCCGCCAAAACTAGCCAAGCCCGCAAAAAAAAGTGCTGCTAATGCGCCAGCGGCACTGGCTGGGGCTGGCAAAATAAGCGCTGACTAGACCAAGCCCTTTGCAGTTGTGTTCAGCATAGAAAAAAATACAAAGTTGAATACCGCTGGAGTAAAGCCAGAAAGGGCGGCAGCGTTGGTGACTTTATAAAATGTCCGAGGCAGTGATTGAGCTGGTGATAAAGCCGACCTTGCAGCTACTATTTACCCTCAATAAACCCTCCGGCGCCAGGCCTTGTCGGCGTCACGCATACAGCTATTACCTGACTTGCCCAAACAGTACTCTCGTTCCAACTCTGCCTTGGCTCAACAGTGCACTTTATCGGTCACAACCACGGCTTGTTTTCCATGGCCGATATCGCAGGTTCGAGCGATGCTGCCGACGGATTCCTAGTTTACGCCCCCCCCCATTGATTCTATTTAGTGTTGCTTTGTTTGGTGGGTTGCTGCTTCCTTCTTCTCACTGCGAATACCCATTGTATCCTGCGCACGGGGCTACTGGGCGTATGATACTTTTCCGTCATGGAAGAAAAAAAGGGCTCTGTGACGTCAAACAAGCTCAGCTATCCGAGGTACCACACGCCGTGAGCGAGGGAGGGCGTGATAAAAGCAATGGCTATCCTCACCACCAGGACAGGCGTAAATCTCTCCTGCGCACAAGTAGCCCGTTCCTATGAATTTTTTACTTGTTGGATGGCAGCCATGGTGGATCTACACAAAAACAGGGCAGACAGAGCAAACCACAAATAAAGCCGACACGGCCAGCCATGCTGTCAACGTTTTCTCACCTGCCGAGCCTGTGGCAGGTGACTGGCCAAGGCTTCTTGTAGATCAGACCAGGAAAAGCTGGTAGGAGGGTATGGATAGGCCCACCTCTTCACCACAACCACCAGTCGTGAATCCCGGCGCCGTTCCTCATGTTGACAACTGCTTGCTGGGCATTATTCTTGATGGCAATGTATCGGAGGCAGGAAATTGGCACTCATTGCTGGTAAGCTGCGCTGGGGTGCGGCTGCCTTGAATCCAATATGCACCCCCCACCCCTCAAAAAAGAAAACTACTACCCACTGTTGGCTGCGGGAACGGGCAAACATCAGGCTATGAACGGATTCATTATTACACACGACCATTCAAACTAAACACCCTGGTCAATAAAGCACAATCACCACCTTGTACCACGCGACTGCACGACTAATGTAGCGTAAAAATGGTATTAACACAACGCATGGCGGATCACAACTTGCACCACATAAATTACTGGGTCACAGAATAGCAACAGAAATATCACCCCATCTCCCACATCGGCGTACTACGATATATATATATATATATATATGCGGTACTCGTCACAGCGTATAAGGTCTACAAGGGAACTTTGTATGTGTGGCAGATTATATATGCAAGTAAAGCTAACGAAACACATGCCCGCAGGATCAATTAAAAGTTAAAGTCAGCTGTGGCTGCGCTCACAATCACGGAGACTCGATGGGCGCGCGCGTTCCTTGCATCACATAACTACGGAAAATCGAGTTGGAGTGACGCCTGCCGGAGTTAGAAAGGTGTAACACAGTGGGCACGCCTCTACGAAATACAATGCGGAACATTTTTTTCACCAGTGGCAACCAAAAGACTTGTATTTTTTACATGGTAGGGCTAAATGTTCCAAAATTCGTATCTTTGCCGGCGTGTTGAAATTGCAACCGTTGCGCCTCGTACGAGCACCGGAAGAACACGTTGAGGCTTCGTAGAAACTTGGCGCCCGTCTTTTCCATTTGAAAGAGCCAACGTTGAGTTCAAAGCCAGTCGTACAGCAACCCCATGACCCTTGTCATACGGTGATAGTGCCGTTAGTGCAAAGGCGTGGACAGCCACACGTTGGCATGGCGGCGTAACGTCAAGTAGCTGGCTAACACAAATCGGTATCCTTACCTTGTTTTGATTGATCCGGTTCAGCAGTTTCACAGCATAATGGCGAACCCGAACGGACGGGTGAAATAGGCCAATGGCAATGGGCGCCAGGCCACCTTGGTTTTGGGGCGTAAACGACAGCAATTCAATGACATGGTCATCAGTGGCGATTTCGGACGCTAGGGCGTGGAAAATCCGCTCGGCTTCGTCGTCTGGAAGGTGGCACCGACCGTCGCGAAGCTTCAGCAGTTGGTGCTCCACATCAAACGACCGTATAACGCGCATCTCGAGCATCGTTGCATGGTCGTGTTTCAAGTATTCGTAGGCAATCGAGTCCAGAAACCCTTCGATGCGGCCCTTGTTGTGCGCAAGCTCTCGTAATTTGACTTCGTTGTCCAGAAAATGCAACCCAAACCCTAGCTGCCACGCCTCGGCTCCGTTGTCAAAACTGTGGGGCGCGAAGCCAATGCTGGTGTGGCCCGTGGTTTGGTACTCATACAGGGCGCAGAGCATCACAAACCGGTGGATGTAGCTTTGCACCTTGGTGCGAATCGCCAGCTCACCATAGTGCTTCTCAATGGCCGACATTAGATCGAGGATAAACTCGGCATCGACTGAGCCATAGCGCTCAATGTGCGCTTCCTTCTTGGCCGATGAGCCCGAGAACACCTTGGATTGGGTAATCGTCACCTCTATGCTTTTGCGAATATCGTGGCTGGGGGACATGGACCGCTGCGGGTTAGCAAGCAATGGGCTAACCGTAATCCGACCCGTGTCGATGTTGCATAGCACATCCCACCACTGCGGGTGCTCTTCAAATGCCGGGTTAGTCACACCAGCAATAAACCCAGGAAATTTGAGCAAGTGGTCCAAGCTGGTAAGGTTGGTATACGGAAATGCCCGGTTGGTGAACCCGCGTAATACGCCACCGGAGCCGCTACCCAGCGCACACGCTGCCAGCACGTAATTGGCCACCTCTCCCGAAGGTCGGGTATGGCCAAGAAAGATGATTCGCTTTTGGGTTAACAGCGCGTTGATGAGTAAAATCAGTGGGTGTGGTTGGGCGCTGCCCGAGTCCAAGTGGGGGTGTAGTGGCCTCGGTGCTGAGATCTGAGCGTTGGCAAACGTGGTAATGAGTTTGCTCATAAAAAACTATTGGCATTGATTCATGAAAAAAATAAAAGTAAAATTGGCATTTCAGGCGCAGGTTAGACACGACGGTGTATCAGGAGGCCAAGGATAATGACAAAAAAGGATAGGGACGGCAGGGGACTAAGCTGGCTGTCACATCCAATTGCATCCTGCTACAACCAAACTCTCTCTTTCAGTCGCCCCCGCACACTGTCCTTACCTCGCCTACTTCCTCCCGGTATAGCGTCAGCGGAATCTTGATGGGAATCTTGATGCCTTGGTAGAAAATCTTGGTGTCGTAGAAATGCCGATCCTTGTTTTTGGACGTTAGACTGTCCTTGCGCTGACCCGACGACAGGTCAATGTACGTTTTTCGACGGTGCCGTTTCCGACCGTCGGGCTCGACTTCAGCAGCGCTGGAATCGGTCCGATTGACAGTGATGTCTTGCTGCGCCTCAGCCTGATCCCCGTCGACAAACTTCTCCTCAAACATGTTGTTGGACTCGGCAAACCGCAGGATCAGCTGCTCGGGTGGGGATAACCTGGGAATATGGGTTATATCCATGCTATTGATCGCCCGGTACAACTCCGCCAGGACATCGATGGACGGCTTGTCAAAGTAACTTTCGAGGGCCAGGAAGAGTATATGTTTGTACTGGTCGAGAAAGCGGTGGCGGGTGCAGATAGCCATGGCCTTGACGGTCGCACCACGCCGTGCCTCGCGATCGTGGCGGGTCTGCACAAAACTCAGGCCGTAGAGAATGGGCGTTTGGCAGTCATCATCTGGGTCCAGGGCGGGGAGCAACGATGGATCCTCAGGAGGCACCGTTTGGTTTAAAAAGAAAATCGTCCAGTCGCGCTCGCGCATATGCGCCCCATCTGGCAGCATGAGCTCAGCCAGCTGATGCTCGTCGGTGGGAACCGGTTTGGGGTACTGATGGGTCAGCGATGACCCCTTGTCAATGTCGAATTCAGCCAGTAAAATGTACTCGGCATGGTTGCGGCCCGAGTCCGCCATGGTCGGCGAACGGTATTGGCGGAGAGCAATGCACGCGTGCACAGTAGATTAGCAGCAGCAATGGCTGCAATTTCGATAAGAGCAAGTGGTGTGGCTAGAAGTAGGGGCACCTTTGGATATTGCACGCCAGAACGACGGTGGGGACAAAGCAGAGGTAGAGTTGATGGACCCAGCAGACATGGACCGTAGAGTGCGAACCAAGAGCGTGCGCAGCCAATCAGCAGGATGGGTATGAATGGGTCAACAGCAGGCGGCTCAGAGCGAGCTCGAACCCGCCAGCGCAGTGGGTGTGGATCGGGTGCACAGGCCAAAAGGTGAAAACAAGCCACAGGGCAACTAGCGAGAGCAATAAAGCAGCAGCAACGACAAGGATAGAGAGCCCGAAACAAGCCACGGCTTCAAGGGCTAGTGAGCTGATAAGCGTACCAGAGCAAAAAATATGCGACTCTAAAAACTAGCTGCTGTCTTTTTCAGTAACCACACGCTCCGTCGCTTCAAGGCGTTGGGTGGCCGGCGCACTACCAGTAGCTATGGAGCCATTCAGCCACTGTGGCCTTCAAGATGAGCACGTCAAAGAACAACAAAAACAACCTGCGAACAAAGCGCACCGTTTGCCCACTCGCGGTGTTAACAAAATTCGGTGGTATGCAGGTCCAGGTGGGGGAAGGAACATCAAGTACAGTAGGTGAGCAACCACCCGTCAACGCACACGAGGCGCACCTGCCACCGAATGGGCGAAGCTGGCCGGCACTGCTTTGAGCTCTCTGGCCAGGAAACATCCCCGGCCTTGAGTTTTTTATTCGCCAGCACCGATTGGTCAAGCGAGGCGGGTGATAGCAAGCCTTTGCCAGTGCCACAGCAATATGGTTGAGATTATGTCGCTAAAGGCAGGCGATTACAAAGCGGCGATTATGGGGGGGGGCGTGCCAGGCCAAGCAACCATTCGAAATGTGACGTTGAAGGGGAGGTGGGCCGAGGAAAGCGTGCTTTGCCGCTCAGCAACCTTGGTATCCATGCGAGGCATTATTGGCGGACACGGGAATTCGCACAGCGCAGGGACGGGTCAGGGTCGCACGGCTCTGCCTTGAAACGAAATGAGAAAGGAGTGAGTGAGAAAAAAACAGGCAGCGCTGCTGGGCCTCGATGTAGCTAGTAGGCGGCAAGCAGGCTCGCAAAGGAGATGCCCAACAAGGATGGCCCAGCTCCAAGAAAACAACGACCAAGTCAGGGGACTGGACGGCACGCTACCATTGCGCCGTTGAGCTGTGCATGGAGACGCCCTGACTGGACTGAAGCATTGCGCAGCTCAACTGTTCCGCTGACCCCCGATGCCAACTGTGGTCAGCACACACATGCATGCATTCAGATGTATGCACCCACACGTGCGACTGTGCGTGCCTTGGCTGCACGCAGTACAGGGGATCTCGCGAACACGCACAGCTCTTGTGCTTGTGTTCGAATCAAATACGAACGCTGTTGTGTGACTTCGGTGCGAATTGCTGAGCTTGATACTGGGGCGCTATTATCGCTGAGCTCTGTCCCATTCGCCCAAGGTTAGCCCCGCGGGCTGGCTGAATTACGCCATTGAACTGGCCCACGCCCTGCTCCTCCACACCGTTGCTGGCTGGGCACTTGCGCCAGGGCTATGAGCGCTGGAGCCCCAAGGCCAGCGCCGACAGAAGCATCAGCCTTTGTGGACAGTCTTGGCCCACCAGCCCATTGGCTTTATAGCTCTCATTCGCCCCTTGTATTTCCTTTTTCTTCGCCTTTTGGCTCATTGTGCCCTGTTTATACCACGCCGCACCGACTCGTAACTACCCCTATTGGCCGTCGCAATTGCCACTCACCATGCAGGCCGTACTTATCAGAACCCCGGGTAAGTACTGTAGGCACCTGCTGCTTTGCTCCTCGGCAACGCATATGACCAGCCTTTGACCATTGCAGCCTAACCCACGCCTAACACCTATTGACCGGAACTCTGTGCCATATTGGTCTGTGCTGGGATATGCACTGGTGGGTTGGGAATAGGTGACGCCTCGCAGTTGCACATTGGGAACTATGAAAAACCAACCCCCAAGGCCAACGAGCTGCTCGTCAAGGTAAGCCGTTTAGTTTGATGCTGGACATAGCTGTGATCAAGACCCACAAGGTCAACAGTCGTTTCATAGCGCTCTATTGCCAATTGTGAGTGCTGCTTTTGCCACGTTATGAACATTTCAGCCGCGATGCTAACTATGCGCCATTGCCCACTGTTACTCAATGAATACAACTGGCTGCATGGTTAGGTCAAGAGTGTGGGTGTAAATCGAATGGACATTTTGCAGCGAGAGGGTAAATACCCCATTCCCAAGGGCGCTAGCCCTATCCTTGGGGTCGAGATGGCTGGAGTTGTCGAGGCTACTGGGAATTCAGGTACGTAATTGTGGGCTATTGGTCAGAATTTGATTTGCAGCTGTTCGATAGGAGGTAGGTAAGTTCTTATGTTATATTCAACTATACCGATGCTGTACACAAAATTCAACGCACTGATTATTGGTTTTGGTTATTATTTTATTTATACTCTAGTCAAGAAATTCAAGGCCGGTGATAAGGTGTTTGGGCTCATGTACGGAGGCGCCTATGCCCAGGTAGGTGAAACTATTCGACATGGCGCATCTGTACTAGCTGTCTTAATATAGCGCAATATTTACAGGTGAAGGCCGTTGCTGATGCCATTTGCTCTCTTTTTTGCGTGTTTTTTTTCAACCGCCAATTAGCTGCTGGGCTGTATCACAGCACAATTTGGGATTTAACGTATCGACGCTGCTATGTAACTCTAAAATCGTTCTGCCTTTTTATTCCTCTCAGTACTGCGTTATCGACGCCCAATCGGCAATGTATATTCCAGACCATTTGAACTTTCAGCAGGCTGCGGCCATCCCTGAGGTAAGTCTTGACTGGCAAGCTGGTACAATTTTTAGATGGTATTGTTGCAGTATGCAAATACCCTATTTAGGATCATTGGTACCCTTTCAGCTGTTGTCTAAACCACCAGCGCACATACATTACTTATGTGTGATGAGGTTAGAATTGGTACACCGCATGGCAAGCATTGGTGCTTATTGCTGGCTTAAAGCAAGGTAAGCCGGATTGGCACAATGGGGCTAGGGAAAAAAAGGAAAGCCCTCAATAAGCCGCCAAGTGATGCGTATATACAACGACTTCAATGGCCTCCTCCATTCGCTGATAAGATTTTTGCAGTCCTTTTTTTCTTTTCTACGCTTCGTGAATGACTAATGTGCTTATTGGTTTTGTCATGCACCATTTACAGACCAAGACGTCCTAATCCATGCCGGTGCCAGTGGGGTGAGTACGGCGGCCATTCAAATTGCTCGTAAATTTGGTGCACGTCGCATTTTTACCACCGCTAGCAGTAGCGAAAAGCTGGAGTACTGCCGCCAGCTGGGCGCCACTCATCTCATCAACTACAAGACCGAAGACTTTGCCGAGTTTATCCGCGATATCACCGATGGTTGCGGCGTGGACATCGTTATTGATTACATTGGGGCTAATTACTGGAAGGCCAACATGGACAGTTTGGCTGTCGATGGCCATATGGTGGTATTGGCGTTTATGTCAGGTAAGCTAGGCCCCTAAGGGTCAAGGGAATACTCGCTTCCTGTAGCAATAAGTGCCAGCTCCCCTCAAGAACACCTTTAGAAAATTTCACTAGTCCGAATAGCTGAAGTTGCCACTTATTTTTTGCGACTATACTCTATGCAATTTTTCATTAGGCGCGGAGGTTCCTGGAATGTCCTTGGCGCCCATTTTACGCAAACGACTTAATGTAAGCACTGCTTATCGATAATAATGACTACCAATGCAGCATTCCAGTCAGCCCAAGGGTGCTGTTGTGCGGCCATGCCTATAGAGCACACCTCTTTGCTCTCAGCGCTAAAAGTAGCCAACCAATAAGGGTTTCATTGTCTCTTACCTTTACTACCCATCTTCTCAGATTCACGGCTCGACCCTCCGATCCCGTCCACTGGAATACCAGCGCCAGATGACCGATGCCGTGGAGCAGTACGTGCTTCCAGCGCTAGATAGCGGCGAGTTTCAGGTCAAAATTGACCGCGAATTTGATTGGACATCGGTCGCAGCTGCCCACAAGTACATGGAGGACAACAAGAATCAGGGCAAAATTATTCTTAACGTCACCTAAGCCACAAATGTCGTGGTTTCCTTGGTAGCTTCAAGTGCTGGTGCTTATCGCCGCTTTGTCAAGCGCCTGTGGTCTAAAGAACCAATGCCCATACGCTGCCTAGTTGCTACTGTTTAACCGAAAACTTCACCAACCAATAAATAACGCTATATGCCAAACAAAAGTGGTATTATTAGATAGCACACAAAGCCCTTGGTCTACACCACAATGTAGCCCTAGCAAGTGCTATAGGATTGGGCTGCTTGGCTTTCACTAATACGGCAAAAGGCTGGTGAGGGGTGGTCATTGTGTAATAGTCTGAAAAGATGAGCGCTATAACATGGAATATATAGCTGCGCCTTTGCCAGTGGGGGCCGCATACCATGGTACACAATTGGCCATTGGAACCTAGTTTTGGTAGGTATTCAGCGTTTGTTGCAATTCCATTATTTCCAGTGGCCCAACCGCTGAGCCAGAAAGCGCCCTTTAATGCAAATGCATGCATATGCCATGAGCCTTGTCTGCTGCGCAAACAAACACTACAGATCATCCGGCAAGTTGGCAGCTACCGAGATGTTATATAAGGGAAGCTCTCGGGGCCCTAACCAGTTGAAAGCATTAGTGTTTGCGATTCTAGTGTGCTGATTTGTTCACTCTTTCTTTTAAATACGTGGTTTACTTCGTATCCTTTCCAAGCTCTTCTTACTTGCGTCGTGTCTATCACCTCGTTGAGCTCTGACAATGGATTTCTCTAAGAAAGCACCCGAGTATGCTTCTATCGACGATGACACTAACAGCATCTTATTCAACGAGAGCTTCTACACTGCTTTGTCGGAGTCCTTTTCGGATTTTGGTCCTAGACTCCAAGATGTTCCTGTGCCGCAACACCCTGACTTGGACGATATTCGATCGGACCTGAGCAACTCGGATTCCATAAACCCACAGAACGTTATCTCCTTGGACGTCTCTCCCAATCTTACCAATCCAGAGGCTGAAATTGCCTTTATCAACGCGTTTGCTCTGCCTTATAACCATGCAGCCCTTGCTTCGCAAATGATGCATCACCATACGATTATTGTGAGCAATAAATCCGAGTCCAAGGCTGCTGCCCCATGTCCTACTCCCCAACAGACGCCTCCCAACGATGAGACAGATGACCCTTCCAAGAAAGACCAATCTCCAACGAGCGTGGCACACATAGGGGGCAAAACAGTTCCCTCCATTCCTGTGTGGTTGAATGACCAGCCTTACGTGGGCTACATTGACCTCAATGCACGTGTTACGGCCATTCCTGAGAAGATGGTGCCACCATCGGCACCAACTGTGGTGACATATAGCCCAGAGGCACTCTACAACCTTGTAGGTGAACGCAGGCCTGCACTGCGTTATGTTCGAGTGACAATCGCAACTCAACCATCAAAGGTGGTCATGGTGTGCCCAGTTTTGCCCATTGATCATCTCTACCTGGGCGCCGATTGGCGCGTTTATTCGTACGCACACGAACGCCTGGCTAAGCCACAACTGTGTTCCCCTACACCTCAACATGGATAGCGTATATCCTAAATATTGCAAAAGAACATTGGTGATGACCAAGTCATCATCCTCTGGGCAAGGTGGCATTATGACCATATGCGTGTTTATGAAAACGGTCGCCAATCAAAGGCAGTGTTCTTTCTAATTAAGCCAAGAAAGAGAGAGAGTAGCAGATACACAGAACCGCTTAACCAATAAAACCATCAGCATAGTCCATACATAATTGCACGTTAGTAAAGATTAAGCCGTCTTGCCGGTACACAGCATAGCAGTACAGGCGAGTCCCATCCAGGGGATTGCCGAATAAATAATAACGACCAAAGGTAGGCTTCCTGCCCCCGACCTCGCCGCGGCCTCCTCCTTAAGTAGTGGCCAGACGAGGCCAACAACCTCCGTCATTGCCAGCAGTTCCGGCCTATCGCGACCGCGCAGACAATGGCGCACCCCGGTGGCAACTACGGGCTACGATAGCCTAGTCCATTCTTCCACTACCAGGGCTGACGCATTCAACATCACCCCGCTACGGTATATGGTCGGCTACCGCAGCCAAAGCAGAAGGAGAAGGGGATTGTCGGACGCTCTCCGTTGGTCGGACTACCGTCAAAGACGCACGTTGCGCTCAGCTGCAGAGGGAACAACTGAACGGGCCCATACAGGCTTTCTTTTTCACTACATCTGTATCCATATGCCATGGTTAGCAGGTTTTTCCTGATAATTGCCCGAAAAATTGGATTGCTTTTGGCTTGATACTCAGCTGTGGACAGACTAGAGCCAGGCCAGGGTGGTCGGTGCTCGCAGGTAATAAAGCACCAACTTTTTTGGACTATAAAAGGCGTGGTGAAACGAATCATAACAGTGGCAAGGGTGAAGTATATCGCAGGACAATTTAGACCAGCTCGTGGGGTCATATATCGCAATCCATCAGCGCTGGGAGGAATGCGGCTATTTTTTGCGCCATTGCATCCATTGTCACTATTAGTACAGCGTTCGGCCTGGAATCTCTGGGACCTACCAGATAATTGGCAGCTATGGCGTCGGCAACAATAAGATGTGACGAACTGTGTGGCCGAGGCGGCATGCCTTGTCCAGAGCTCTCCCAATAGCGATGGCAGTGCACCCAAGTTTCTCCCACTCAGCTGTGGACGGCGAGGCTAAGGCCAAGGCCTACATTTGCAGTGTCCTTGTTTGTCAATAAGCAGCGCTGGTTAGCGATGGGGAACAACGCCATTGGTGAATGACGCTGCACGCGTGCAACTGAGAAGGGACCCGGGCACGAAATTGCTTCCACAGAGAAGTCACAGAGGGCCCTTTGGGCTTTCTTTTTTCCTTATCAGCCATTGGTGTCAACAGAGGACCGTGGCTGTCCAACGATGAAATGCATGATTGCAGCCCTGGCCGTTTTTTTTGAGCCCTGCCGATTGAGCATATTGGTTGTGGAATTGGCCACCGTCTTGGGTCCAGAAAATTTGAACAGTAAAAAAAAAAAGAATTCTAGCCATCCCTTGCAGGCCCTGGTATCGCTGGGTGTCGCCAATAAAGGCCATGTGTTGGTTGTAGGTGCGGATGCTGGTGGGTCGTAGAGTGGCTTATTGCAGTGCATTTTTCACTAGCTTGTCACAAAATAGGGGCCGAGCAGAGCCATCAAACGAGTAGGCTGAATAAAATAGTAAGGCTAGTGTTCTAGGCCAGGCCTGGGTGCGCAGCCATAGCAGCTCACCTTGCCCAATTAGGATTTGGTTGGCTAGGCGCCTTCTGACTGGCTGCCTTGGCCCACCCAGCCCATTGAGTGACAAGCTTACGTGTGGAGTGGATGTATGCGTTTTTTTTCAACAAAATGGGGGTGTCAAAAATATATAAAGTCGTCAATCCGCTCATCATCCCTACCGAGTACCTTGTATTATGACTGCGGTATTGCCATTACTTTTTTGCTTCGATTTCGTGGCTACTCACATGCTTTGCTTCATTTTTTCGGCTTTGGATAGCGTTACTTGTGCTAGGTTGGTATAACTCACTCTACTCACGCAGCTAAAAACCATGGGGTTGGCGCTACCAGGGATCATTTCCCTGCTCGTCGTTGGTCACGCTGCCTATGCCAGCGCTTCTCCCTATGGGGAAACTGAGAAGACTCAGTACAACCGCTATAGTGGCCTGTCGCCCTTTTCCAATGATGCATATGCATTGTCGCCAAGCCCCCAGGTCACCTCGAAACAGTATAGCCCGTATAATAGTTTAGGTGATGCCGTACCCATCGTGTCCTCGAATCCAAACAACCCATACTTGCCCCAAAATAGGATAATTGTAACGTATTCCCGAAACCCACAACGTGAACCCTCGTTTGATGATTTGATGCAAGGTCTTCCGAATCAGTCGGGAACATCCAGCGGCAATCAACTGATTCTGCAACCCCAAGCTCAAAACCAGCGCAATTCGTTGTACAACTTGCCAGGAGGCAATGACAGCGAAAGCACTTTGATCGAAACTGTGGTGGCGAATGATTCACCCAATGATGTTCATGTGGCGCCGCGCTTGGCAGTTGATCTGCCACGGATATCGCAAACGGCCTTAAACGCACCGGTGGAAACCAGATATGCACCGCCACCCACTCAGCGCATGAATAGTCAATATTACCCATCTCCCAAGCAAAAGATTGACAGCGCTTTGGCACGGGCAAGGCGTAGGTATTATCAGAACTTTGCAGCTTCCTTACCACCAACTTGGTCAATGCTCTTTTCTCGGCGCGAAGTGTATGGCATCCGCGTTCAAGGACAGGATATTTACATCGACACCCCAGCCATAATCAAGCTGGGCAAAAAATCGAACCCCCCTGTAAAATACCAAGATTATTTTACGCTCCCTAAAAACGCACGTAAAGATAATGAAGAGGATCGTCTTTGGCGAGTTCTGGCAGGGTAGCACAGGGTGCCAATGGCAACGACAAACGGTGCCTCGCCTGCCACCAATTAGGTCCACACTTTGTAAGGCTTGTGTATTTCTGTAGCAACGTCGGGTCAAGCGATTGAACATAAATTAAACTTTAGCGGCCAACTGTAGATTAACGATATAAAAGCAAAGCAATGTATCGTTCCATTAATGGTTTTTGCTTAGGATGGTGTAAACACAACTATTCATGGCTGCCGGCGTTAGATCAGGGCTGTTTATGGCTTTTCCGATGACGCTTTGTTTAGTCAATGGGTGCCATTTATGCACACAGCATACAATGCAATGTTTGGGCTGACGGCACAATAAGCCTTGGCGCTTTATGAAATTCGCTTACTCCTACCCTTAGCAACGGTGCTTGCTTACACCTAAAGGCCTGGTTAACAGAATGTCCACGGAGCTTTGTTCTAACACACCATGGGGCACATCTTTGACAGCATTGATGCTATCTGCCCATCTCATACTGGCTACCCGTACCGCATAAATCCCATTCCAGCTTTCTAGCCATTATAGAATTCGCCAAGACGTGGAACAAATGCTTTGTGCCTATCGCGCAGCTAATTGTGTGCCACGGTATATGCAAGTGATGTCGGTCCAAGTTGGTAGGTATATAAAAGGCAGGTTGTTAGGCGGGGATGCACCACCTTCATCCCTATTTGCTTTTTGCACTATCGAACCCAGCCCCAAGCGCCCACATACACACTGTGCCCATTTTTACCTTTTCCATACCACATTTCGCGAGTCTGTTGCAATGTTCTTGTTTTGGTGTAAGCCCAAGCGGAAGGACGTCGTGGAAGACGATGAAGAAGCCCCCCTCGTCGTTCAACTAATTGACAAAGAATGACAAGTCACTCAGTCCTTCGATTCAACCCGTTAACCTTTGTGGCAGACTATGTGCGGAATCATACCAATGCTGATGTTTGATTTTGGGCTGCATCGAATGCTGATGGCAGTATTGGAGGCATGCATAGTATTGGTGGTTACCTAACAGTTTAGTGTCTTTGCCACAGCTCTTGGCCCTTTTGCAGCCAACGTCAATGGGTTAGTGTGGGCTAGGGCATACTCGCCATTTATCAACAGCTATTTATATTGGTCGAGTGTGCTTAATGTCAGCAGTAAAAGCCCTTCAAATCCAGATTTAGGGAGTATGAAATAAAGTGACTTAACTATGCCCTTTAAACCTTTCCAACCATGTATAGTATGCGCTGACGTTTTTGTGATTAGCAGGGAGATTGCGATTACTTTCTTTTAAATAATAGCTATTACTTTACCGCACGACCCATGTCCACAATGGCAACTGCTGTTTTGCTGCATCATGGAAACGATTAACCATTCTCTTTAGCCCGTGCCATCAGTGCCCATTGGCTGTCTGCTTTAAGATTTATGCCATGTCTAATTAGCTAAAGAAAATGGCCAACGAGCCCATTGGTGCTAGCCATGGCTGAAAGGCTGACTAGCGTCGGACAGAGTGTAGTCTACTAAGAGTGTGGTGATGCCGGGCACTTGGTCATCTATATCTGTCTGTGGTCCACAAAGACATGCAGACATATCCCTGCAACTTTACGTCAGCTTCCATGGCTTGCATTGGCTTGAAAGATAAAGGGTAAAATGGGCTACTGGTTAGTCAATCTACGCTGTGAATAGGGTCAATGTACATCGTGTAGAGTTTGTGTCCATGATTCATTGGATGGTCGCTGGTGTACTTTTCGTTAACCGCTAGGAAAACCATGACTAGCCCAGTACCTTCCACCCCATGGTTGGCCCATTTCCATTGTCACCCTTGAAAGCCGTAATAGCTCTATTGTTGTGGCCTTTAAAACAACAGTGCCCTATAAAAGGACTGCACGTTGAGCAAAGTTTTTTTACCATTGCTAACCCATATTTTGCATTTTCCTTTACCTAATCGTTACCCACGCATTCTGGCTGGCCATTACTGTGTGCTTTTTCTGACTGTTTCTCAACGTCACTCCATCGGTTCTCTACAGTTTACTTTGGAATTGCTGGTGTAAGCAATGAAGGAAATACTTCTTTCTGAAAACCTGAGGGGCGTCGTGTGCCGCATGGGCCCCACGCACAAGAATGAAGTATCTGATACCACTGTCAGGGACGAGACGGGTTACCACCTTGCCTCCCACACCTACCAGACGACCCGAGTAGAGTGTTTTCACGAAAAGACAGGCAATGTCAACACAAAAATTCATCGTTACCAACGCCACCCAATCAATACCATCGACTTGTACCTAGATGACGACCATCCCCCGACCTTGGTCGGCGAGCACACGCTGCTGTCCATGGTCAATGCAACGGCCCTCCAGGCAGCAGTCATCTACGCTGTGCCAAAAAGCAATGCTGGAATTGCTAAACGTGGCCGCTTGTTCAATAAGATTTGCAAGCAGTGCACACTGTATTCTGCTATGTCAGCAACTGAATGGGAGGATCAAATCAACTTGTACTGGGTCTTTCAAAACGCAGCTTACTGCTTTCGGAAAAACTATGCTGCCATTTTCAAGAGCCTAGGGACTAGTTCGAATTTATATGGTGATTCTGATGATAATGATGACAATCGAGGCATTGGTGTCACTTGATGTAGGATCCTTGCGCTAATACTTATTATAGACTGGGCATAAAGAACCTGCCAAATGGCACCATTCCTTGATTCCGCTAGCCTTGATACTATGTTGTATGGCTGACTTTGCCACCAGGGTTTAGACTGGCGTCAGGAGTTACTGGTTAGTAACGAGGTGAAGTGCTTCTCAATACGGTGCTCTTGGTAGGCGCGATTTACGACCTGCTGGCGCTGACCGTGTGCTGGAATAAAGTTTCAGGGCGTGTGTGTTTTAACTCGACCAGGAACAGGGGTGGCGGGGTCACCTGGTCAGAGCCAGGAACCAGCTGCACAGGGCATCTTGGTCACCAGGGGTTTGCCAGCTGAGCGCAAGCAACACTCCAGTCCAGGGGGGAAGGCGAGGTGAAAAAAAAAAGGAGGCAATGAAGGATATGAAGAGACAGCAGTGCCGCCTGGGAATAGCAAGAGGCAGCAGAAGAGAAGCCGGTGTAACCTCGTGGCTACTGTTCACACCACAACCCTAGTCCTATACTCGGTTCCCTTTTGTGCCAATGAGACCAACCCATAGACCAATTTTACCAGTAATGCTCCCATCTGCTCATGACTGCTTTCTCCTCATCACCAGCGACACACTGCAACTTTCTACGCCTATCACCTAGTCACATGGCCAAGGCGCCGCTCGCTTGCTGGTGCGCAGAATGTGCTGCCGTGGGACTCAACAGGGCTGAGTGGTTTCGCCTGGTCTTTCTGCACCCAGCAGAGAGTGGTGGTCTGGTTGCTTTGTTCTTCCCCAGTCTTCCTCTCTCTTCTACTTTAACTGTTTATTAGGTCCGGCAGCTGTTTCTCTCATTCGTATTTATTCTGTCCTGCGCGCGGTATATTAGTGGTGGTTTGTGGTCCCCAAGGCCTTGGCAACAAACGAAAGCCCAGGACGGCGTGGCGCCTTATCACAGGCACGAGCACCAAGCATAGGGTAGTTTAGAGCGTTTCTCTAGCCTATCAACATCTCTAGCTGCCTTTTTTCCTTCTGCTATCACCTTATTTTTGTATTCTTCTCACAGATAAGCAGCCTATTCCGGTGTTTTAGTCCTTCGTTTCACTCTGGGTGCGTTAGTATTGTCCTTGCTGTCGCTGTCGCCGTGAGCAGCGCACAGGTTTAAACTCGCAGGCGTCTTTTGGCCGCTTCATCTTGGCCGTTGGTAGCCTTCAAGGTACTCGCGGGCCAACTAGCCAGTTTTGTACTTTTCGCCACCGTCATTAGTTGGTGTTACAATCCGCCATGGCCGCGTCCAACGCCAATAGCGCGTCGTCGTCACAGGTGCATCTCCCCACGGGCCAAGAAGACGTTGGCCTTATCAATGGCCAGCAGGTGCAACAGGTAAGTGCGTGTGTGGCGCCAAAAACAGCTTGTCGTCATCCGACAACTGTCCTTCCCCTAATGACCGCATACTTGAAGCCCACACATGTGTATCCCTGGCAACTTGGGCCAGTGCTGGAGCTGAGGACTCGCCGGTCCTAACTGCAGGAGCCAACAATGGTGCTTTGGAGCAAAAAGGCAGACATTGGCGTTACGGTGCCGTGCTTTGTTTTAGCGTATCCTTTTATTGACAACCGTTCCCTCGCTATATATATTGCCCCACTCTTTATTGTCTGATGACCATGGATCAGGGCACCCGTCGTCGTTGGCTCTGGTATGGCTTGGCGATCGTTACTGCCTTTATCCTGGTAGCTGCTGCCATCTTCACGTTAACCAAGGATTCGCTCCGCCCTAGCGGACGGTCATCGACCCAGGAGCCTGCGGTGCGCAATGTGATTCTCATGATATCCGATGGGTTTGGCCCCGCCTCGGAGACCTTTGCCCGCAGCTACCACCAATATCATAGCAAAGAGGCAGTGTCGTGGATGTCCCCACTGGACAAACTGCAGGTGGGTGCGTCGCGCACACGCTCGTCCAACAGCCTGGTAACGGACTCGGCCGCTGGCGCTACAGCGTTCTCGTGCGCGCTCAAAAGCTACAATGGCGCCATTGGTGTTGATCCCGAGGAACGACCCTGTGGCACCGTGCTTGAAGCAGCCAAGGATCGCGGCATGCTCACAGGATTGGTGGCTACGAGCCGCATCACCCATGCGACACCTGGGGCCTTCTCCGCCCATGTAGTCAATCGCGACATGGAAGACCTGATTGCTTCGTACCAGATTGGTAACTACACGCTGGGCCGAGTGGTGGACCTGATGCTGGGCGGGGGCAAATGCCATTTTGTCCCAGCCACTGCGGCCGACAGTTGTCGTAGTGATAACTTGGACCTGATCCAGGAAGCAGAGAAGAAGTACGGGTTTACCCATCTGAGCACCAAGGATGGTTTGCTGGGCTTGGACGTTTCCAAGCCCCATCTTCCCCTGTTGGGGCTATTCTCACCGGACCATATGGATTACGAGATCGACCGGGACCACAAGCAGCAGCCGTCGTTGCGGGAGATGTCTGAAAAGGCCTTGGGCTTGCTGCGGGAGGCGACCAATCGCAAGGAGCATGGGTTCTTTTTGATGATTGAAGGCAGCCGCATCGACATGGCTGCACACGCCAACGACCCGGCCACGCACGTGCACGAAGTGGAGGCATACTGGAATGCGGTGAGCGCGGTAAAGGACTTTGTGGACGCCAACCCAGGCACGGTGATGATCTCCGTCAGTGACCATGAGACGGGCGGTTTAACCCTGGGTCGCCAGCTCAACACGTCGTATCCCGAGTACCTGTGGCACCCTGACGTGCTGGCGCCCGTGCAGCGCAGCATGGAATCAATCGCCTTGGCCCTAGAAGCAGTGCCGTTGGAAGATCGCCCAGCGTTTATCCGCACGTCGGTGATGCCGTGGTTGGGGATGACCGACCTGGACTCAAAGGAGTTTGACGTCCTCAAGCGAACAACTGATTACTATGAGTTGCGAGATGCCCTGTCTGACATGATCAGCCGCCGAGCCCTCGTCGGTTGGACGACCCACGGCCATACTGGGGTCGACGTGAACTTGTACGCCTATGGTACTCGCGCTGACAGGTTACGCGGCAACCACGAGAACACGGATGTGGGCTCGTTTATCGCCAAGGAACTCGGGCTGGACTTGGATGCCATTACCAAGCGCATCCGCCACGAACTGACGCACCAGAGCACCGAAGCGCTGCCTGAAAACTTTTTGTACCGCCGTAGCGACCATATCCACGAGTTGCACTACCACCACATGCATTAAGCACTGTGGGTGGGGTTTTCGTTCTAGTGTATGCTCGGGCCACAGCGCATTTTTATTCGCTATGGCGGCACTTGCCCAATTTATGTACTTTCGGCTCTTAATACCGCACTGCCCTTTGCTTCCACCAATGTCGCTGCTTCCCTTTTTTACTCTCTCTCGCTGACAATGTAGCTTTTTTTCTTTGCAAGCTTGGGCTTTGGGTTGTAATTGGCTGGTAATTAGCTACTTAACATCAGGACTATGCTGATTTTTTTCTGACCATCTGCCGCTCTTGATAATTGGCCAAAGATTTATGGCTGCTGAATATGTCGCTAGATTGACGCCGCCACCACTATGCCATCCTATCTGGAGATAGTTGAGGATAAATGCTGATTTAGGTGGATGTTTGGTCCAAAGGTACATGCATTATGGGCACAGTGGAATAGGGTGATAGACCAATGTATAAATACCAGTGCAGCATATGGGCTGACCCAGGCAGTCAGCTTTCTTACCGCAGCCCATTAGGTGACGTTTATAAGTATGCCAGGTGCCTTGTTGAACGATTGTTGCATACTTGGTGGAATGTTTTCTGTACAGCTCTTTCATAATAAAGATGGCTGTTTATTCTTAATACTAGGCAGCGCAAGGGCCAGCATTGTTAAATGTAAATATATAATGTATAGTGGGCTTTTATTCGAAAATCAAACGCGAAAAAGCGTCTACTTGTTCAACAGTCGGTACTAGTTCGTTTAACATTTACCAAAGTAACCCATCCCCGCCAACGTAAGCCACGCTGTTGGGGTCAAACGCTCCTTTAAACTAAGCTTTGCGAGTTAAGTTCCTTCCAGGCATTCTGAGCAATCTGATCTATAGTGGAAACCTGGTCGTC
Source organism: Dimargaris xerosporica (assembly GCA_027576955.1). Taxonomy (NCBI): domain Eukaryota; kingdom Fungi; phylum Kickxellomycota; class Dimargaritomycetes; order Dimargaritales; family Dimargaritaceae; genus Dimargaris; species Dimargaris xerosporica. The sequence continues at coordinate 22,072 of JANBQA010000170.1, forward strand.
AGTAATGTCATCGTAGTTATAGCTTGATGTATTGACCTTTATCAGTTGATCAAGGAACTTGATGATGTCACTAAAGTTTGAGGCATCTTCTCTAAGGTCTAGGCCATTTTTTCTAAGAACTAAAGCGAACCTGAGAATAGACAAATAGGCAGTAATATAGTCCTTGGCCACTGAGCTAATTTTTCCCGCTATATCATTGTTCAGGCGCTCAAAATATTGGCCATCTAGGTCCCGATACGTATTACCCAGGCGGTCTCCATACCTATGATCGTAGACATTACGGATCAAGTTTACAGCGTCATGTGGGTTCGCATCAAGTAGATGTAAATAAAGGTCCGAAAGGCTACCGCATCCAGGGTACGCCATAGCCAACTGATTCTCGCCTTCTTCAAAACTTATTTCGCTGTCAATGGAACCAATGGTCGACTCAGAATTCATCGAAGACTCATCTGAGCCTGGCATTTCATAATCAAAGCCACTATCATAACCTCCCAATGCTCCATAAGAGGACCAATTAGGTCGACTTACGTTATTATTTTCATTCATTGGTTTGGCCGTGGCCCGGTGGGAGCACAGAATAAGAGCGCCCAGGATACCGACAACAATGGACACTTTCATGGCGGGTAAGCAGACGATTGAGAGGAAACAGAGGAAGGAGCGGTGGTAAGGTGCGAGGCGAACAAGCAGTTGCTTGGAGCAAGGACGTAGAAAAGTGGTTGGCTGGGATAGTCACTGAGAAGTGGAGACCAGGAGGATGATGTTAATGGCAGGAGGGGACCATATCCTGTTTATATTCAATCGTAGCATGCCCAGAGCTTGTCTCACTAGTACTACCCAAACATCTAGAACGGCGGTTGCCAACGCTCTAGACATCGGCCTTGTTCATGGAGGGGGGCGACATGCTGCTCATGCGAAAGATAACCAACAGTTGGTGTCACTGTCACCACAAAGGGCCTGGCGAGGGCTGGTCCAGCTGATGTCGCGGAACGACACCCTTGTCTCTCCCAACCATGGGTGAGGATCGCCTAGACGGGCCTGACAAAGAGAACACACCCTGGTCGTGTGAATCGCCCATGGGAAGGGATGTTCACGGTGCCAGGCCACCAGCCGTTGCCAACTGCCCTTTGCAAGTAGATTGAACTGTCAGGCTGCGCTGCCTCGCAGATATTTAAAGGCTCGAGCAAGGCCCTCCCTTGAAGAGCTTAACTT
>JANBQA010000171.1:0-23206 GCA_027576955.1 Dimargaris xerosporica
CAGGTCAGGGATCCATAGAGCGTAAAACAGGTCGCGGGCCCGGTTCTCCTCCTTGCCGTGGTTCTTGCGCAGGTCCAGAAACTCAAACACATCGGGGTGCCAGGGCTCCAAGTAGATGGCAAAGGCTCCGGGGCGCTTGTTGCCGCCCTGGTCCACGTACCGCGCGGTGTTATTGTACACGCGCAACATAGGGATGATTCCGTTAGAGTGTCCGTTGGTGCCAGCAATGTACGACCCCGTGGCTCGGATGTTGTGAATGTTGAGCCCAATCCCACCCGCAGTTTTGGAGATCATGGCGCACTGCTTCAGCGTATCAAAGATGCCGTCGATGGAGTCGTCCTTCATGGTCAGCAAAAAGCAGCTGGACAGCTGAGGGTGCGGCGTGCCCGAGTTGAATAGGGTGGGGGACGCGTGAGTAAAGTACTTTTCGGACATGAGGTTGTAGGTCTCGATGGCCGCGTCAATGTCCTCCCCGTGGATGCCCACGGCCACGCGCATCAGCATGTGCTGTGGGCGCTCAGCCACCTTGCCGTTGATGCGCAGCAAGTAGGAGCGCTCGAGCGTTTTGAAGCCAAAGAAATTGTAGTTGAAGTCGCGGTCGTAAATGATGGCCGAGTTGAGGCGGTCAGCGTTGGCCATGATGATGCGGTAGATGTCCTCGCTGATCATGGGGGACGGCTTGTTGTTGCGCGGGTTGATGTAGTGGTACAAGTCCTCAACCGTTTGCGAGAATTGCTTGCGGGTCTCCTTGTGCAGATTGGAGATGGCAATGCGAGCGGCCAGGATGGAGTAGTCAGGGTGCTTGGTGGTCATGTACGCGGCCGTTTCCGCAGCCAGGTTATCCAACTCGGCAGTACTCACGCCCTGGTATACCCCCGTGATCACCTTTTGGGCCACGGCAGGCGGGTCAACGTGGTTGGTGTCCAGGCCATAGCAGAGCTTGACCACACGCGCCGTGATCTTGTCAAAGGCCACCTTTTCCTGACGACCGTCTGCGTGCACGCCAATTCATACCAGCGTAGTCACATAGGATTAAATTTGGTGAGTGGTCAAGGCAAAACAGCAGTAGTGTGTGGATGGGTGGCCAAAGCGGCGTAAACCCAAAGTGCGCCCCTGCAGTCAGACGCTAAGGCACCGCCGTGTTTCCCTCCCAGTAGACAAGGGTGTGGGCAGTGTAACCCAATGTACGTCAGGACTTGTGCCTGTCACTCCAAGGATACAGCACACTGCTCTTTACCTCGCTTGACGACAAACATGGCGACTGCAACACAAGCAGGCTAGATCCTTGGCCCGAAAGCGTCGTACAGCAGAGATGAGCCGGTAGAGGCGGGAAATCAGCTCACGGAACAGACCTAGTTAGATCCGCTCGGGTGTCTAAAGAATGAAAAATGAAAGCACGGTAAGTTCAGCGTATTGGACGACCACTTTAGCACCTAGCTCGTTTGCCGCAGCAGCGCAATCCGAACCGAAACGTTCCGAGGTACGCCACGCGTGTGCTTGTAAAGGGGATTGAAAGGGTAAACAGACCAAAGTAGTAAAGTGTAGGCGGGGAAAGTGGGGTGAGTGGAAACGAGGAGCGCTGCCACGGCGGTGATCTTTTATAGGATAGGGAGAAACCGCCGCACCAAATGCCTACATGCGCAAAGATTCAAGGGGGGCCAGGCAGTGGTGGGAATATGAGGAGGCGAGTGGGTGGCACACGAAAAAAAACAGTGGCAGTGTTTGGGTCGCTGGTAAAATTTTGAAAACGTAAACAAACCCTGTTTGAGAATGTCTGACTAATGCGTGGTCCCAGTTGCCTTGACAAAGAGCTCGACGATGCGAGCGGAGCGTGCACATCGTTGGTGTGTGATTCAAATGTCTGCTCTCACCAAAACCCCACGATTAGCGAGGCTTGGCCGTTGTTTTGTTTTTTCCCGCACCCCTCGCCCCGCAGGCCTACACGTGACCTTGTCGATTGAATATACCATTGCTGTTTCGTACCAGCGCTTGTTTCGTGTGTGGCGCAGTAAGCTTGGAGACGCTGTCTTGCGCCAGAAATTTGATTCCTGGCCTTGCATGCTGCCCCTGGACCACGCCAATTACTCAGCACTTGCAAACCATTATCCGCCAATAACGTGCAGAGCGCTGATAAATCCCCCTAATATCAGTCTGCAGTGGGACGCTATCTTCGTGCCCTGCCCATGGCCGCAATGCTGTGCACTATTCCGGCCAAGGGCTGGACAAAGAGAAAGCAAATGGGCATCATCAATGTTGTGGAAAATAGGGACCAGCGAATTCACTTGATGCACCAAGAATTGGCGAGCAGTCCTGACGGGCTTAGAATATGAAGGGAGAGAGCCCCGCAAGGGTGTGGCTTGGCATACGCCCAGCTTGCAACATACACAGCAACAGCCACGCCTTGGTATTCTCAGAGAGCTTAATGCCACGGCGCACAGCTTCACCACAGCCTACGCACTCCAGCCTGATCACCGATACTTTTCGCGTGGCAGAACTGGGGATGCCTGATATATTGACCCGCGCACCCTGCCCTCCACTGAAGACGACTATTCACACTTGACCCACTGGAAGCAGACCGCGGCATTGGCTGTCCTTTTTTTCTCACCGTGATGGGTTTCTTTGGCCTAATTCATCGAGCATGTTGCAGCGGGCATTGCCATGGTCACATTGACTTTATAGGCGGGACGTTGTTGTGGGCAACCTGGTGAACCAAACTTACTCGGCATCGTCTGTATACACCACTAAAGGCGACCAGCCAGCGCCAACCATGGAGCCCATTCTAATCGACTTTGATGACTATGAAAACCAGCAGGCTTCTGACTACAACGAAGCAGCTGTTGTCACCGAGTCAGTCAATCCTGATGTAAATGCCATAACCCAGACCCAATTCTCGTATCTGCAGCAGATGGCACCTGTGTTATTGGACGGCCAGCAGCCACCGCGCCCCTTGGCCCAGGCTTTGCGCCCGAACTCGTCACCTATGGCCTCCCCCAAAACGTCACCCCGGCCTGTCTCTCTGAACGCCAGCAGCAGAAGCGCCCTCTTGATAGCGTGGATCCTCTGGTAGACAGTGCGAATCAGCAGTCAGTCGCGATTAAACATAGCCCAGACCGGGTGGTACGTACGGAAAGCTGTGCACCTCCGCCAAAGGATTCCAGCATACAAATGTCTATAAACCTCATTGAACTGCCTGCACCTGGCACTGCAGTATCACCACCTGGCGCAGTCTATGTTTCCAGCACCGACACGGATAGCCCTATTCCAGCATCACAAAGTTCTGACCTGCAGTCTGCAGCAAATGTCATCACTAACCAACTCCCCTCTAGTCCTCTGGCATCACCACACCCCGAGCAGACCACCGGGCACCGCCCAGTGCTGTGTTTAGCAAGTCAAAGCACTAGCAGCGCTACGAGCACTCGGGCCACATTGTCCTCCAGGCGCACTCCTGATGACCACCAGAGCCTTGCTACCCAGCCCAGTGGGCTTCCTTTTATACCCCAGCCATCCCAAACCTGGCCTTTTCCTGTACCGTTCTCACCAATACACCCCACTCCAGGCCATTGGGCTCCATGCCCGCATCCTGTCCCAGCTCTGATTCCCTTTTGGCCAAACACGCCTTCCTCTCTTTCCAACCCACCCTACCCGGCACTACTCCAAGGCACCAACGATGATATTAACCATGGCAACCTCACCCCACCTGGCTTCATGGCTTTGCACCCCACCCTGTACGACTACCTCAAGCGCCGCTTGAATCATCTCAAGTCTGAACTCCCCAGGGTTCTCAATGAAATCAATGAATTAGAGCAGCTACTGCACACGCCTGTGTCTCTTCCTGCCACGCCAGCCAAACCATCTAGGTCGTTTCTTGACGGTGCACACGCACCGTTGCCAGAAAAGCCATCTCCGCCTGGGGTTGAATCAGCCCCCAAACCCAGTATACAGCCTAGCAAACGCTGTCGGCACAATCCCCAACTGCAAGCGCACCAAGATCCAACCCTGGAAAGGTTGGAGGTCATAGGGCAGCATACCTCCGCCGAATCGCATGCCACACCCAAGATGTCCTAACGTGCTCGGCTGTTAGCCTACATTCACCTGCTGGGCTCCATACGTTTTCTACTCTCTGTTGCGATGACCCTTTTCTTTGCCTGTTGTCAGTTTTTTTGTTGCTGGAAGGGGGCATAATGGGTGCGCACGCTACTATGGGCTTTGGTGTACTCTAGCCCATGTGCTGCGCCTGATGGCGTTGATATATATGTACAATATAAGATCGATGCACCAGGCATCACCACCCCAAGCCAGCTGGATAAACCGAAGCATCTTTGGCATTGGCCAACGCGGACCATGGCGTGAGTTTGGTGCGAAGCAGAAAAAAAATGACAACTTCCCAAGGGCATGAGGAAAACAAGGCTGCGCATGAGCAGACCCACGGGCAGCATTTTCATTCCAGGGCAACATCGCGGCCTGTACTTAAAGGCTTGCATTCCATGCCATTTTTTTCTTTTCAAACTATTTTCATTTAATATTCTGGGCCGAGCTGAGCAAAGCGATTTATGTTAACCAAATGAACTGACGCATTGCCCCCATTACCTGCCCCACTAAAAGCCCTAGCTGGTCATTGGCCCCTTGTCAGCTAGACCTTTTGACTTTGCCCTCTACCCATTTCCTAGCCATCCACGCGTTTATCGAACAACCATGTCGGCACCGCCCCGCGTATCCGATGACGAAGACATTGACGACCCACTTGCGTGGATCCAGCGCAGTCGTCGTTTGGAAAAGGCCCAGCGCAAAGCAGCCAAGCAGCGCAAGAAAAAAGGCCAAGCCATGCTGGCACCCGCACAGGAGTACACGGCGGACGAATTGACGGGGCTTCAGGTGGGCCATGGCGCCGACGAATTCGCCGAGGGCGACGAGCAAATCCTGACGCTCAAGGACACCAGCGTTTTGGGCCAAGGTGACGACGAGCTAATCAACGTCCACTTGGAAGAACAGGCCAAGGCCCATGAGAACCTGGAAAATCGGAAACGCAAGTCTGCGTACTCTGGGTATGACGACGACGAGTTTGTCGGCGTGATTGGGAAGAAGCGCGCCGTGCTGGCCCACTACGACGAGCAAATTGAAGGAAAGCCATCCAAGGTAAGCAGGCTTGAGGTGCTCAGCATGGTGCCTTGTCTATATATTCCAGATTGAGCTGCAATGAAAACCCGGTGTCAAGGTTCTTTGTTTATTTTGCCCTATGTTCCATGCGGCACGTTTCTCACCACACGGATTACCCGTCTGTTGTACCAATCCCTGCGTATTTGCTACTCGGGATGGGCTCGACGACATTTAGGGCTTCAAACTGACCAAGGGCAATGCCACGGATTCGAGCGCCACCCCTGCCATCGATGCTGGCCGTGGTGCAATCACTGATGTGTCTTTACAACGTCGCCAAGAGGCCGTCGACTATTATACCCCAGGGGAAGCCGATGCTTTATTCCGGAAATCCACCAAAAAATCCAAACGGCTTCGCACGCGCCCCACCCCCTCTGATACGTCCATTCCAGACACTACGCCCGCGAAATTGGTCCTGCCAACCGCAATGGATGTGGAGGCCGAATCCGTCGACGATGGCGGCAATTTTGTGGACGACGATGACCTGCAAAAGGCTCTAGCACGCACTCGTCGGCTCAAAATGGCCAAGCGATCCCAGCAACCGCTCCCGACGGCCGAGGAGTTGGCTGAAATATACCGCCAAGAAGCTTCGGATAAGACTATAGCGATGGATACCGGTGAAGCCGATACCGATCAGGGGTTGGTGTTGTCCGAAACGGTGGATTTTGTCAACAATTTGTCTTCGAATATCACCTCAAACCGGGAGGACAGGGCCCATATGAGCCAGCTGGAGCAGGCTTCACGGCATACTCGTGTCAGCAACGCATCGGCCATGGACCTCGACGCGCCTGCAGACGCCGTGGCTCAAAAAGACTCAAGTGACATGGTGGCATTGCCATCTCCGGCAAAAGACGATGCGCCATCGCCCGGCCCGGAAAAGCAAGCAGAGGCTACGGCGTCGCTGACCGAGGCCGAGCCCCTCGTAAGTGATGGATTAGCTGCCACCCTGGCCCTTTTGAGCCAAAAGGGTATCTTGAAGCCCAAAACGGCGGAAGAAAAAGAAAGTGAGCGCTTATACCTGGAGCGACAGCGGTGGCTCGCCGAACAGCGGTACAAGGACCGGCTACGTGAGCTGGACGACCAACATGAACGGGCTCGGCTCATTCGAAACTCGCGCAAAGGCACTGGTCGTGATGCCGCCGCCGCTGCTGACCGTGAGCACGAGCGATTGATGCTTGCCCGCGATCGGGAGCGTGCTTGTGAGGAGCAAGAGCGAATGAAAAACTATAAGCCCGATGTGCGCCTAGAGTACACGGATGAGTTTGGTCAGCAGTTGGACCCCAAGGAAGCGTTCCGGCAGCTATCGCACAAGTTTCATGGCAAGTACTCGGGCAAGGCCAAGACCGAGAAACGGCTCAGGAAAATGGAACAGGAGCGCCGGCGATTGGCCACGAGCCAAGACGATACGCCACTGCACCTGTCGTCCGTGTTTCAGCAGCAGCAAAAGAGCTCTGGAAACGCCTACGTGGTCCTGTCCACTGGCAATAAGCAAGGCGTGAGTAACATTGATCTGCACCCCGAGCGTTAGTGGTTGGCTAGCCAACCTATCGGTAAAGCGCTGTACTAATAAATATTTAGCCTACCGTAGGCAATGCCAGAGTCGCTGCTGTGTGCACCGGTGGCTCGCACCCGTGCACTCCGAATTTTTTATTATTTTTTTGGCCGTGGGCCTGGTATCTTGGTGCGCTGCCAGATCTTGTAGCTTGTTAGAGGTGAGGGGCTCAGGGCGCCAACATTGGGCGATTCAGTGCACTCGCTTCGCCTTGAACCAGGGCAGTCACCGCCTTATTTTTAATTGCCACTGCAATGCGTGGTGTTCGTCTTGCAGGGCTGAGAGCACTCACACTTGCAAAGTACTGGCGCTCACGGAATGTTGACCAAGAAGGGGATGGTGCTGGTGGTGGGGGGTGAGGGCTTGTGAATGGTGCAACATTATCTTCCCCTCTCCCTAGATTTCAAGTATTCGCAGTTCTCCCTAACTTTGCACCCTCGTGCCTTGAATTAACCCGAACCAAGCTTTGCTATACTGGCCACTCTGCAAAGCCGCATTGGATTTGTTTACTTGCATCCATATTTCCACCCTCTCTCCTTACGAGTTACGGTCCAAGCGCTGCCAGCTGCCGAGCTCAGGACACCCGCGTGGCGATGGGTGGACCGGGAGACTGTTGGAAATCTGCAGGCTAGAGCGGAATATCAGCCGCCGCTGATTGGTCGTCAGCGTCAAGGATCGACACCGCGTAGCTCCCGCAGTGTTGTTGTTTAGGTAGCACACTACTCAAGGCCAGCAGTTTCGCCATAGGTGCGCTGGGCGAAGAAAGGCAGCAGGTGGCCAGCAAGAAGCCACAAAGCCGTTAGTGGGGCTGCGCTGAGGCGGACTCAAGGCTAAGCATCGGTGTGATACCAGCCCAGCGGAGCTCTTCCGCGCTAGGCATGGGCAAACGCTTAATTGGCGGCTGGGGCAGGTGCGTTGTTTTATAACCTGTAGTTAAATGCACACAAACGACCAGCACTCTGTCATCAGTTCAATGAAGTCTACCCCCATTGACCGGCAGCGTGCATATATCTTTAGTCTCTAGTTACGGGTGCACCAAAGCGTCGTACCAGCTTTAGGTTAGTCGACCAAGCAGTTGCGGCAAGGGGCGCCGTTTTTCAGTGAAGGACCAGGCGCGTCCACGCGGGCCAAGGCGTTTCCTGTTATGCGCACGCAGGTACCAACGTCGCTCCTTATTGCTCTCTTGTATTTTTTATTGTTATCGTATTTTGCCTTTGGCACTTTTCGCTGGCTCCTTCCGACGTACCGTGCTTGTCCAGTTCAACATTAGCCTTTGCTCCCCTGTCTGCCTGCGTCTAGTGCGCTCCCCAGCGCAGGTGTGCATGCAACCCGACTGCGCTGGCCCTCAGGCTGCGTTTACCCTTTTGTCGGCGGAGTTGAATTTTGGAGCGCGTTGCCACTAACGCTCGTTCTTAACCAACGCGAGCTAACAGCGGCCTCGCTTACCAGCAACTGTCTAGTACTCTCGTTTATCTTGCGCTCTTACTTGGTGTTCGTTGGACGGCCTTTGGCTGCGACGTCTATAGCAGTCCATTGTCCCGCGTGCCGCTGCTGGCCCAAGCGATCAACTGGCCATGACAGCTGTGCAGCAGTACCAGCTAGGGGATTGCATTGGTAAGGGCGCGTTTGGTACCGTGTATCGCGGACTGAACTTGGAAAACGGCCAAGTGGTGGCGGTGAAGCAGATCCCGCTGCGCTCCGTGCCCAGAGCTTCGGCCCACCCTGCTGCTGCCGGTGCTCCCGCAGACGCCACCTTGCACCGAGCGCCCGATTCGTCGTCCCAATCCCTGTCGTCATGTTTGGCCGAAATTACCCTGCTCAAAAAGCTCCAGCACAACAACATCGTGCAGTACCTGGGGTTCGTTCAGACCAACGAGTACTTGTACCAGATCCTCGAGTACTGCGAAAACGGCTCCCTGCGCAGCATCTACAAGCGGTTTGGCAAATTTCCCGAGAATTTGATCGCTGTGTATCTGCGCCAGGTGCTCTTGGGCCTCAACTACCTGCATAACCAGGGCATCATCCACCGAGACATCAAGGGTGCCAATGTGCTGACCACCAAGACTGGCCAGGTAAAGCTGGCTGATTTTGGCATCTCCACGCTCATGGGCGAAGAGACATCTGTTCTCACGGCCGTATCAACCTTATCGCTTGCCAGCCACGCAGCCAAGGCCTCGGATAAAAGCGAGCGGCACCAGTCGGTTGGCTCACCGTACTGGATGGCTCCCGAAGTGATCGAACTCAGTGGTGCGACTACTGCTTCAGATATCTGGAGCCTGGGCTGCACGATTATTGAGCTTCTCCAGGCCGAACCTCCCTATGGCCAGCTGTCGACCATGGCTGCGCTCTTCCGCATGGTTCAAGACGACCACCCGCCTTGGCCCGCAACCATATCACCGCGTGTAGCCCACTTTTTGCGCCAATGTTTTCACAAACAGCCGCATCAACGTGCCACCGCCAAGGCGCTACTCCAACACCCATGGATTACCCAGGCTTCACGCGCGCCTCCTGTGCCTCAGCCCACCGACATCGCCGATGATGGCCAGAGTACGTTTTCTCAAGATATCCAAACGGTCATGGCTTGGAATGATCAGCTGCAGCAGGTCCTTAAATCCCAGGCCACGCCGCCACGGTCTAGCAGGGCTAGCCTGGCCAGCCCCTCGCAGGGCACGGCTACTGACTCCTTGTACGCGAAATCGACTCGCCGAGATATTGCCCGGTACCGTTCACCGGATGCCAAGGAGGAGCGCTGGGACCAGGATTTTGACGACTTGACCAACCTCACGCCCAGCAATTTGCGACCCGCTGACCGCCTATTCAAGCTGACGCTGTCGCCCTCGTCCACGGCCTCTGAGGGCCCCGCATCCTGCATTACGTCGCCAACCCATCATCCCCTCCACGGTGCTCGGCACGTGGGCACGATCTCTGCCGCTGCTTCACCCACCCGCCATGGCCGTGAGCATCTACTGTCGCCACCACCACGGCAGACAGGTCAGAGTGCACTGTTACCCAGCGTTAGCCGGACCAACCAAAGCCTGCTCCAGGATAACTGGGACAATGATTACGACATTTCGCAGCACGATTTGCTGGTCCGACTGGACAATGACGCGCTATCTGCGGCATCCCGCCGCACGCCGCTGCTCTTATCATGGTCGTCGTTTGACAGCCACCGTGAGGACCAGTCCCCATCGTCTACCCTGTTCCCTTCTCACACGCTCACCCGATCTGGGTCGTCGGTTATGTCCAAACGAACGTTTGCAGCACTGTCACCTTTGTTGACTTCGTCGTCCCCGGCCGATCCGTTTGCCTCCCATGACCGTACCTTAGCCTCCCCGGCTCTACCGGCTCAAGCCCTGAAGCCACCTACTGGTCGAGCACGTCGCCGCGACTCCGCCAGTCCCGCGGTGCCTCCAAAGCCATTCCCATCGCTAGCGGCGGTCTTTGAACCCACCGATACACCGCCTGCGGTCAAACCAGCCGAATGGCCCCTGGGAGACAGTGATGGTCCACCTCCATCACACCCCAGTCAACTGGCGCGTCACAAGGAGCATGACCAGGACGTGGGCTTGGAAATTCCGGATGACGCTGTGCTTAGCAACGAACGCCTTCGCCATTTGACCCAGGAGCGCGCACGTGCTCGAGCACGGGCCCAGTCGATGGGTGCCTTAACTCGGCCCGCTCGCCTTCCATCCAAGCGGGTGCCGTCATCGACTGCCATTGTTCCTAGTGCTCTTTCCCAATCACCCGCTGTGAACCCGCAGCGGTCGATTGATCGTCCTCCCATGCCCGCCTCGCCCGCACTCAATACGTCCAGCTCGACGGTGTCCTGGGATAGTGCGGTTGACTTGTCTCCTACCGTATCGCTCGCTGCTGACCCTGCTAAACGACTCTTTACTGAATTGGACCAACTGGTGGTAACGTTGTGCCACGACGAGACTACTGCGGACAAGGTGGTGGTTACTTGCCATACACTCAGCGACTGGTTAACCCACCACTCGGCGGTCAGCCCATACTTTACTGAACGCTTGGCATGGTTGGCCGTATTCCAACGCGTGCATGTCAGGACATCCACTGCTGTGTTACTCGCTGTAGTCACGTTGGTCAACCAGCTACTGTCTTTGCAACCATCGCTCGGCTCTATGGTATGCCACAGCGGGGGCCTGTTGGCAGTTATGCGCGTATTGGATGGCAACGGGTATTTTCAGTATCCGCGCGAACTTTGCTTGGAGCTGGGGTTTTTTATCAAGCAAATCTGTTTGAACGAGGCCCACGAGTGTTTGAGCGCGTTTTGCGTAGCGCAAGGTCCCAAGTACCTGCTCAAATTGCTACGGTTGGATGCGAACGCTAGCCCTAAGCAATCGGAGCTGGTGTGGATGGCCGTGGACGTGCTGTTGCGCCTGGTGGAAGCAGTTCGTCAGGGTCACATTGCTCCGTCCGCTGCCGTGCTTGCGCATGCGCTTGTGGTCCATGGGGGACTGGATCCCCTGACACAAGCCTTTTACCGATTTGCCGCCGATCAACGTGAGCCAAGCTACCTGCATAAGATGGCCATTGTTCTCGATTACATTGCCGGCGCAAGCGCTCTGGCGCGGGACCAGTGTGGGCAGTCAGCAATTGTCAAACGCGTGGTCAAAACCGTACGCGTGCTTCCGACTCCCACATTGCTTCTCATCCTGCGGTTTCTCAATCACCTAACCTCGTCGCCTACTAACCTCACCACGCTGACCGAGGTGAAGTTGCTTGAGAGCCTGGTGGCTCTGTTTAAACATGACACGGGTCGTTCACCCACTGTGCTGCTTGAAGCCATCTGCGTCCTGCTATTCCGTCTGTGCCACTTAAACGCTGAGCGGCAGCAACGCGCCATCCGAGCGGGAGCACTGGCCTATTGGATCCGGCTGGCCCAGACATCGCAAACGTTTCGACCATATACCGTTCCGCTGCTAACCGAGGTGTATAAAGAGTTGGTGCCGCTTCACTGCAATACCGATGCCACTATTGCTGACTGGGTCACCTACTGCACGCAGCGACTTGAAAAATACGGAGCATGGACACTAAGCGTGGCGCTGCTAGAGGACCGCTCCTGGTGCACCCATGCCCTGGACATGATGACGGCGCTGTACCAGCTAATGCCTCATGCCATCCAGCACGATATCGGCCAGTGTCGAGTGGAAATTCGCCTCATCGCCCTGCTCACCTCGTTTACACCCACCGACCCGGCCATGGATCCAGCTGCTGGGTCACTACTGAAGGCCACTCGGATGTGCCCGCCCTTGGCAGCACATCTGGCGTCGCATTTGGACACACCATACCCATCCCAGGCAAGTGGCCGGGCGCTGTCGCTGGATCATTTGCCCACCTCGTCTTCGCGACCCAACTCGATTGCCAGCCTTGGTTCTATACTTGGTGTTAGTGGCACGAACGACGACACCTTGAGAAGCGATGCCCTGGAGAGCAACCTTCGGACCACATCGCTGTTGGTCCTTCTCTTGACATTGCTACAAGCAGCCAAGCCCACCATTCAAGTCACGGTGCTCAAGATACTGTGGTCGCTGCTGCAGTATCAGCACTCGGCACCATCGTCGTCACAATCTGCGCTCAAACGCTGCTATCATGAAATCGGTGCCCTAGCCAGCACTAGCCCGTCGGTGCTCGTACAGGGTATTGCCCAGCAGGTGCTTGGCTGGATCAGAGAGAGTCATTGATTCACACATCCGCTGCAGTGTACCATATCCATTCTGCCATACCTGCCTAATTGCATCCATTCAAACTTCCCATCGCCTTGGCTATGCCACGATTTAGCAATTTTTCACGCGATATGCCTGAGTACGCAAGAGTCAGCCTAGCACAGGCACAAACGCGGCATGGTTCTGTTCTTTATTTTATGCATCCGTATTTTTTACCCTGCCGTGGTTGAGCCTATGCACTCGATCAAAACCGCGTACGTGCGAGGGTGTCAATGCCCAGTCTGATTTATGTTTTTCATTTTCGATTGAACCATGGCGCAGGGTGGATCTTTTGATTGCAATCGCTCAGTAGCATCACCTCTTGCAGATGCTGCCAATGACGCGTTGTGCTGTTGTTTCTGCCATTTCTTGTCTCTCTACTCTTTTAATTTTTCTATTTATGAGACGCTGAGAGTTTTTTTCACTAGCTTAGCCCCTTGGGCCTGCAGTAGATACCAGGATCACCCGCTAATACCTGTGTTGTAGGCAGACGGGCGCGTTCAAGGATTATTTTTTGGTTTACGGCAGTGTTTTGGTGACACGATTTTGCCTAGAGGCCCTCATCGCTTCGGAGGCTAAGTCCATTAAAAGTTGACTCTATTTCCGCAATTCAATTGGCATCAGCTGTCAGTTCCCTCAGCGAACCATGAGTTTTAATCAACACCCGCCTGGGCCAAGTGCTGCCTTGCCTTTTCTCATCACAACGGTTCTCTTGTGGCGTCGCACTGCTTGCAACTACGAAAAAAGGCTGACGCGGCCGTTGCACATCCACCCCATGGCCCAGCCACGGCAGCGCTTAGCGGTCGGCATGTACGCCAGTCTGGGTGGGGTTTCCCACGATGCCGGAAGAGGACCGCATCCTTATCGCCAGCCAATGGCACAACCTTGGGGAAGCGGGCAAGCATAGCCGTAAGCTGTCCCTGGTAATGGTAACGCCACTAGCGGGGCACTTTACTAGCTCCCCTAAAAACAAGAAAAGCAGACTTATTAGCTGCATGCCATCCACCAATCACAGACCACTCGACCAATAACGCACTGAAGCTACCTAGTGGAGAGGCACAGCTGGCCTATCGCTTTTACCATCATCACTATCATCCCCAAAATGGTTTGGGCGGTGACAATTTAAGGCCATTGAGAATCATTGGTTCATGGGACTGCCGTGGAGGTCATAACTAGTCGACTGGCACTACCATACGAACGCAAAGTTCACGCTATCCAACTGATTAGTGTTAGTCTATTGGCAAATTGCCTCATCGTTGAATCTCTGAGCTTACCAGTTGGCGAAAGGCATTGCGCCCACTGAGCACGCTAGTCATTGCGCTAAAAAGTATATTTGTCCAGCGTCCCAAATATAACTGTAGCATTGGTTGAATCAGGGCTGCCAGATTAGGAAGTGCTTATATGGATTGCTGCAGCTAGCAGTCTTTTGTTCCTGGAGGTGCATCGTTGAAGCACATTATGGCACTCATGTTGCAACTGCCCAGGCCTTTTGGGGGGAGGGCGCCTCCTGAAGGTGGGCAAATGAAACCAGCACTGACAAATTTTTTGCGATGAGGAGCTGCCACTACCCCCGCCACGGCTGACCGAAACCGTGGGCGGGGTCATAATTCGCTGCAGGTGCCAATACACACACCTGTACACTCACAGACTTAGTTGCTGCTCTCTATTGAGGCGCTCACAAGTTTCTCGTTTCCATAGGCGCGGTCGCCCCATTCTCTCCCATCACAAAATGCCAACCCTCCTCTACACGCCGGACGTCCCTCCGAGAATAGGACTATAAGTACCGATCACTGCCCAGTGCCTACCACCCCGCTTGGTTCCATTGGCACTCTCCCAATCGACGTTATTTGACTTGACTGCTCGGCTAGCTCTCCTGTGAGCATTGTGGCTTCCTTTACTTGCTAGGCATTGTGGCAAGCAGCCCAAGAGGCGCCCTTTTCATTCATTGTTCCAAGCACGCAGGCTAGACCGTGTGGTGTAAAGTTGGACAGTGAGCGCGGGTAGAACCAGTGCTATCAAAGTATCGGCCATCCCCGGTATCGAGGTAAGTTCAGGACAGCTGCCATCCGCTGGACGCTCTGCGTAGCTCGTGTTCAGGTAGTATATGCGGCTGCGAGCATGAACTCCCGCGCTACTATTACCGCACCAGGCATGGATGCAGTTCAGCCAAAGTTTCAAAGCCCAGAACACATGGGTGTGTGAGAAGGGGGCAATCGCTGCGCCACCTGACATTTGACCGTAGGGGAGCGACAGGCGTGCTGGTGGTTGGGGACACACCTCAGGGCTGCAGCCACCAGCGCATTCTCTCCTGGCTGGCAATACACACGGTCGGCGCCGTGGTCCCCTGGTGCAGCTTTAATTTGGGGCACCCCACTCGAGCTGGACTGAAGCTGCACTGCACTGCCGAGGCGGTGGGCACCGCTGAGTTGAGTTGAGTTGAGCTGAGCAATGCGCTGGCAAGCTTGGCGTTCTCTTTACCAGCGAGTGGGTGTGTCAGCGCACGGTCTGGCACCCATAGCCATTCTAACGAACAATTCTCTGGTGCGTTTTGCTGATCGGTGGGTTGACCGCCGCCCGTTGTTTGCTTAGCCTGACTTGTTGGCCCAACCGTTTCCACACGTGCCTAGCTGCAACCCGTGCCGGCGTTTTCTCGTGGCACCATGTGGAACCAGTGGCTGCTGCGTAACCAGCGGCCTGCTGCGCTCGCCACTGCCGCCATTGGAGGCTTGCTCGGGGCGTCGTATCTCTATGCTCGTGGTGACGACCGCAGCCGCCGGTTGCGGTCCTGGTTGACTCCAGCAGTGTACGCCGATGCTCAAGTCGCGCCAAGCACGTCGGCGGGCCCGCCAAACGGCGGCCGACCGTCGCCGTTTTGGAAGCCCCCGTCTCGAAAGGAAATGCTGAACATGCTACAGGGCAAGATGCGGGAAGGCGAAGACAGCCCTGCCGGTGGCGAGGTGTTTGACCTTTTGGTCATTGGCGGTGGAGCAACGGGCGCTGGGGTGGCTCTAGACGCTGCCACGCGCGGGTTACGCGTAGCAATGGTCGAACGCGATGACTTTTCCGCTGGAACGTCCTCACGCTCCACCAAATTGGTCCACGGAGGCGTCCGCTACCTCGAGAAGGCCTTTTGGGAGCTCGATAAGGAGCAATACAACTTGGTCAAAGAAGCCCTTCATGAGCGCAAAACCTTTTTGAAGATTGCGCCGTACTTGAGCATCCAACTGCCCATCATGATCCCCGTGTACAAGTAAGTGGGTGCAGGTGCACTAGAAAGCGAAAACCCAAAAATGCGTATTGGGCCATCAGCAAGGGCCAAAGGCGCTCGGAAAGGCCAAGGCCATGCGAAGCGATGCAGCGCCAGCTTCGACATAACTAACCTGCGCTCCTGTGGTCTTTTTTGGGATGGGGTCACCGTGCGGCATGGGTGGGTTTATTCACAGATGGTGGCAGCTCCCCTACTTCTGGGGCGGGTGCAAGGCCTACGATTTCTTAGCTGGCAAACAAGGGCTGGAGAGTAGCTACCTCTTGATGCGTGGCAAGGCCGTCGAGGCCTTTCCCATGCTGAAAAAAGAGCATCTCAAGGGTGCCCTGGTCTATTACGACGGCCAGCACAACGACTCGCGTATGAACGTTGCCATCGCTCTGACAGCTATTTCCTATGGCGCCGTGGTGGCCAACCATGCCGAAGTGACCTCGCTCATCAAGGAGCCCGAAGATGGACAGGAGCCCGTGGTGCGTGGTGCCATGGTGCGGGACCAGCTGACGGGCCAAGAGTTTCCGGTGCGTGCTCGTGGGGTGATCAATGCCACGGGCCCTTTCTGCGACCGCATTCTTAAGATGGACAGTCCCCGAGCGCAAGACATTGTGGCCCCTAGCTCAGGCGTACATATTATCCTGCCCAAGTATTACAGCCCTGACAACATGGGCCTGATCGATCCGAACACCAGCGACGGGCGCGTCATATTCTTCTTACCCTGGCAGGGTCATACGATTGCTGGGACAACCGACTCGCCGACCCAGATATCCACCAATCCCGTGCCGCAGGAAGAGGAGATCCAATGGATCCTGGATGAAGTGCGTGGGTACCTGAGCCCCGACATCAAGGTGCGCCGAGGGGACGTCCTGGCAGCGTGGTCGGGCATCCGGCCTCTGGTGCGTGACCCCAATGCTAAGAGCACCGCTGGCCTAGTCCGTAGCCACATGCTGTACACGAGCCCGAGCAAACTGCTCACCATTGCTGGTGGCAAATGGACCACCTACCGCAATATGGCTGAAGAAACGGTGGACCTCGCAATCAAGGAGTTTGACCTGAAGCCACGCAATGGCTGTGTCACCACCGATACCAAGCTGATTGGGTCGCATGCGTACTCGGAGAACCTGTTTATTAAGCTGATTCAGAGCTTTGGGCTCGAAACCGTGGTGGCTCACCACCTGGCTGCCGATTACGGTGACCGCGCCTGGGCCGTGTGCACCATGGCAGAGCCCACTGGGGAACGCTTCCCCATCTTCGGCCAGCGCATTTCGCCCATGCACCCATACTTGGTGGCGGAGATCCGTTATGCGGTGAAAAACGAGTACGCGTGCACCATTGTGGATGTGCTGGCACGCCGCACGCGGTTGGCCTTTGTTAATGCCCAAGCAGCGCTGGAAAGCATCCCCTTGGTGGCCGATGTGATGGGCAAGGACTTGGGCTGGGACGAAGCCACCAAGCACCAGCAGATGCGTGACGCTGAGGAATTTCTGCATGCCATGGGACTACCTCATGGGTTGGAATTAGGCAAACCCTTTACATTTGATAGCCACCAGCCGTCGGTATTACCTTCGTCTGTACCAGCGGCAATCATCCCTGCGCGCACAGTGGCCGATGCCAGCGAGGCTGAGGGCAAATCCCCAAGCTTTGCCTCGTATGCGCCCATGTTCCAAGCAATTTCGATGCGTTACAACCAGGGACAGTTCCACCCCGAGGAGATTGGTCACTTTTTAGCGGCGTTCAACGAGTACGACCGCCAAAGCAATGGGTCCATCCATCGCGATGACCTGATGGCTGTCCTTTCGTCGTTGGGATTGCACATGCGCAAAGACCAATACGACGCGATGCTAGACCAATTCCAGTTGGCCAAGAGCAATGTGATCGAATTTGAGGACTACCTCGATATCATGGGCTACATCAAGGAAAGCCAGTATGCCACAGCTAAGCCGGCCACGTTTCAGCGCATCCCAACCCACCGAAGCGGCGGTGGCGTGTAAAAACTAACGCGTACATTGGTGCCTGCTCAGCTGAAAGCATACACCTGGCCCCTCTCTAGTTCGCGGGGATAAGGGCTGCGGTGCCAGGCTGATTGGCTGATGAGGATGACCAAAACACTTGAACTGGGATAGATGTCTTTGTTCACGGCTCTGTGATCTCATACCCATGGCACTGTTTATATCATTGATCTTAGTTACAAAGGTTATATTGAGACTTTATCGATAATAAATACCCTGTTAAATACTATTTGAGGGCATATACTATAGCTATCGGTAGGTTTGCTTAGGTGCGCGCTACAGCCGCTGACTAACGGATAATTCACTCAACTATCATACATAAGTTCATTGGGTGGCAGCGTCATTTGCCGTTGGATGCCAATGGCCTAGACACGCCTAGTGCCAATTCATATTGTTTTCTTTGGAAGTCACGCACAGGTCATGTCCTTCAATTGGGCACACGTACGATAACAAGAAATGCTTGCAATCCCTGTTTAGACGAAGCGCCATGCCATGGGGAAGCGTCCCACACCAAGGTCATTTAGCTTTTCAAAAGCAGCCTTGGATAAGTCGACACTATTCTCACTGCAGCCCATGCATTTGTCGACTACCTTCACCCGCACAGCTTTGCCGCTCTGAAGGTTATAGATATCAAGGTATTTGCCGCATTTGCTGTTGTTATTGGGGTTCCCGCCCTTGGTGAACTTGTCGTATAGCTTGTAACTCTAAGGGCACGAATCCAAAAGTATTTTGCAAAGACAGGAGCACCTAGCGTCCATGTACTGGGTTAGTTGCCTAGATCGTAGGGCTTGGATAGGTGTGCAACACTGGTCGCCTTGGAAATAGGGTTGTCCTAATTTTCATACTGGTATCTTTTTTTGTGATTTTTAGCCTGTCGCACGCTGTTTCTATGGTTTACACGAGGCACTTACCAATGCCGCGACCAATTCCGTTCCTTGGTTGGTCCAGCCACAGGCGCCCACGCCCGTTTCGTACCAGGTCGCATCACCGCGTCTAAAGTACTTGTTGATGAGTTCTTGGACCTCGGACGGTAGCATTTTTTCTACCTTGGGCAGTACGTCGGCTGCGCAGTTGGGGGCCATGGGTAGTGTCGTTAACAGTACCAGCACCAACAGTCCCAGTTGTTTTCCCAACCATAGGTCTGTGAATAGTTTCATTGTCGGTTATATCACGGCGCTGAGTTACGCGGCTAAATGGTGGCAGGGAAGGGAAATAGCGATACTGTGGAGAAAAGAACCATAGAGAGAGCAATGGTGCGGATGTATGTGCTTGCTATAGAGAACTGTGTATGTTTACAAGCACACCAACACACGCACGACGTAGCGAAAAAAAGGAAATACACTAATCCACGCAGGGCAGGGCGAGTGCCAATGTAGCGTCACGTTTGGTTTAGCAAAGCGGCTTTAGATCAACCTTGACCAAGGTATAATGATATCCATAAAAACTAGATAGGGGGCCGGTTTTTGTGCCATTGACAGGAGCTTTATATAAGGTAGCAAAAAAATTGTGAGCCATTTCTTTTTCTTTGCTCCTTTTCTTTGGCCACCGCTACCGTGGCAGTAGCGGTCGCGCCGCGGCCAAAAAGAAAGCAGTGAAAAAGGAATACCGAATTTCGGGCAACATCTCATCGTATTGGCCAGCTTTGGTTTTGACACAGCCGTTCGCCTAGAGCATGAGAGGCTGGCGCACACACTGGTCATCGGCGCTCTGTTTGTTACGGGACCTGTTCGTCGCTCAAAAAGGCGTGTGTGCTGCTTGCCAGATATGGATGAATGGGCGATCCCATCGCGCAAGGCCCAGGTAACCATGAATTCCTATTGCGCCTCCCTTCCTTTCGCCATCGCGCCAGAGCGGAGGCTGGCTGGCTCATGCTGGCCACGCAGCTGCTGCGTAGGGATGCTTGACCCACTGTACCGCCTAGGCGCCAAGCAGCCCACGACGCTCCGCTCATTGACGGCAGCAGGGGAACCGTTTCTTCTGAGAATATTGGCCAGGTGGTGCGCTGGGCTCTGCAGGCAGCTAGGGAGGTGGATGACTTTTGGCCTCATTTGGTGGTCAAACTAGGCCAGGAAAGCAACAGCCAAAGGGGTCAAGAGCGAGGCAAGATACATGCCATCCCCTAGCTTGGGCTTCATTGCTGGCAGAGCGATGGTCGAAAACCACAGTGACATAGAGGAGTCGCTGTCACATAACAACAGCACCGTTTGCATAAGCAGGCAATCGCATCATAGCTCCTTTGGAATAATTAAACCAATGTGTCAATACGTTATGGCAAATAATTAATGAGTAGTTGGAACTGGTGCGAATAAATTACATAGCAATCCATCAATGAGCCAAAGCGCAGCACCCGCATAGGGGCCCAAGGTGACCCAAGCGTAAAGTTGGCAGCCTTGGTCGATGACAGAGCTTAATCGCGGAGGCGCTTGTTTGGAGACCCAGACGGTTTGGTAGGAGCATCGAAGCCACGTTTCAGCCGCTTGGCCTCTTCCATGAACCGATTTAACCCAAACACATCGCTGGTTGGTTTGGCAGTCGTGGAGGTGGCCGGTTGTGATTTTTCAAATTGAACAGGGCCACTGCTCTGCCGGGTAGCATCCACACCCTTGAATCCTTGAAAAGTGGAGGTATGCTCAAACCGGTCCTGTTCAAGCATCTCGGTAATAGTTTCGGCGTTGCCACCACCGTACGCATCCGAGTCCGTGCCGCGCGAAGGACGGTAAATACCGGCATTGCCCGACGCACTGCCAAATAAAGGCTTGTCGTACAAGCTGTACGCGTCATCGCCTCTGAATCCCGAACTCAGCCCTTCGCTCATGTTGAACAACCGCTGGTCAAACATGCTCTCTTTGCTGCCCGTGGGCTTGGCCAAACCAAGGGCTACCTTTTCAGAAATATCCCGGTTCTCCGAGCGTGCCATGACCTTGGCCCGCTGGCTGGTACTGAGGTGTGACAGTCGGACTTCACGCTCTCGCTCACGTTGCCGCTCCTTGCGCATCTCCTCGCGTTCCTGGTAAGCCGCGTCATCTCCAGAGTCGCCGTCCTCGGATCGAGCAGGACGTCGGTTTATGGCCGTATCACTGCCTTCGGTGGCTGCGACCAGCCCGGCACGAGCCTCGCGCGCTTGTTGCGCAAGTGCCCGCAAATGTTGGTCACGCTCATCCTTCTTCTTTTGCGCCAAACGCTGTTGCTGAAGCGCGCGTTGCCGCACCCCTTCGCGGGCGTGGCGATCGGCGGCGTTCAGGGCGTCGGCAAACTTGGCAAAGTTGTCATTGATCTGGACCTCTTGAAGGCCACGGCCATCAGCGGCCAGGCGTTTGTCCAGCGGAATGGTGAACCCCTTGGCGTTCTTCCAGTTGGAAATGGATGGGGGCACAAACCACTCCTCCTGTTCCTCTGCAGTGGGTTTGCGCGGTGGGGAGTGCATTACTGGCGCTGGGGGTGACGGCGGACCCTTGGGGATCTTTTTGTGCTTGAACCGTTGGGGCTCAAAGGGATCTACGGGCATCTCAACCATGCGAACGATGCGCTGCTGCGCGCCCGAGTTGTATGCGCCACCTTGCTGGTTCGGAGTGTACCGAATATACTGGGGATCTTTGTTCGTGGTATTGGTCACAGTTTTCGGTTGTGCTGCAGCAATACGGCTCTGGGTGACCTTCTCCAACGCTGCACGGGTCCGTTCAGCTGTTTCTCGCACCGTTTGGGAATCGGGGCGCTCTAGCAACGACTCCGTGTCCAGACTCTGAAAGCTGGCTTGGTCACGAAGTGGCACCATATCCTTGAACTGGGTCTGAACGAGCTGGTTGGCCGCGTGACCCTGACGGGCAATGGCGTCGTATTGCACCTCGCCCTGAGCGTTGACCTGCAGCGACAGCGGTGCCCCCGTTGCCGTTGACCGCGTGACGACAGCCTTGTCCTTGCGACCCAAACCAACGGGGTACTGTGTCACATGAACTTCGGGAAAGGCTCCACCATCGCCAAAGTCTTCGGCGGTGCGCGGCACCCATCCCTTGCGACGGCCGTACGGCGGCGGGCCATTGGGCTTTGCCGCCGTCAATGCCACCAATGTGGGAGTGGGACCTTCCAACCGTGACGAATGCTCCTTGACGGGGGCATTCTTTGGCTTGGGAAGCACACTACAGAGCATTGGTACAAGTGAATAATAGGCCCAATCGTCAAAATAAAGGCTAGCTTGGGTTAGCACCGCGAGCAAAACCAGGCAGGGGTAGTCCAGACGAGTGCATTGAAATAAAAAAACACACAATGGTCACTCGTGGTATGCAGCCTTACCTTGCGAGGGATGACATGGCGGCCAACGAATGAAAGAAAAAGGAAGTGTAGCAAAATGGCCGGGGCGATCAGCGCGCAACCCCAGTGCGTATGAGCGGGTAGTGTCCACCTGACCAAATATATCGTAGATGAATAATTGACTGCGATGTTGAGCCGTGGAAGATGACAAGACCAGAACAAAATCCAAGGACTAAAGATAACGCATGCCGCGTTTGGACTTGGTGCGCTTAAGCATGGCGGGAGTCGTGAGACACGCAGTTTGTATACTTTTTTTTCAGCGCCAGTGGCCCATGCGTGAGCGCACATCTGCTTGAGAGAACGCCCAGGCCCATGTGCCCTCTGCCTCTGCACATCACGTGGCATTCTGCCGGGCATTTTCGGTGATTTTTGGTCATAGCGCAGGAGTGCGCCCAGCAACGCTGTGCTTGTGTGTGGGTGGGCATGAAGGACCACGCTGCCCCAAACCAGCCCTGCGATGCTGCGCTTTCAGCCCATGCTGAAATCTGTTCGCCAGGACCTTTTTTATTGCCTGGGAGGGGCCACCGGGAAGGGGTTATCGCATTTGGTTAGAGGATCGGCCGCTTTGTCTGCACTCCGCCATTGGGTCATCCTATATATACCTGGCCTGTGAAGACAGCAACCAGTAGGGAATGGCGGTACAAAAGGTGGTCGCGATGCGGGTGGCCATAGGCTGCACGATGGCGCGAACCCAGCTTCGCTAAGGGTCGAGATGATATCTAGGGACGCGCCTACCAGCGTTCGAGCCACAGGCGATCCACGGCAGCTGTATGCCCCGGCAGCCAACTGTGGGCGGCATGCTATTGTTGCCTGTCCTGTCGAACAATGACGGCATTAACCCCTCCTGAGGATTGTGTGCACCTGGTTCACAGATGTGAAAAAAAACTGCATGCGTTTCGGGCCCACTTCTATTGTTTTGGTCGCTTCATCGCCACCCCCACCCCACGGCCAGGAGTTTTTTCCCCTGCACATGCGCACCAGCGTTAGGGGCCATCAGTAGGACTTTAGCAGCAGGCAACCGAACTCAACCACCACCAGATTCACGACCCGCTACCCCCGACGCTCCTCGGGTTGCATCGCTTGGCCTCGACCGCTCTTTTCCTAGTTACACCTCTTACAACACACACTCCCGACTAGCTTGCCGACCACCGCCTCGCTTCCATCGGCGCTCCTTACCGTCTCCTTGACTTTCTCCAACTGCTACCGC